>JAWPHD010025599.1:0-15865 GCA_037043455.1 Cyrtodaria siliqua
TCTTACGCATAAATGCTCAGTTCTTACGCATATATATTCAGTTCTTTCGCATATAAATTCCGTTCTTACAAGTACATATTCCGTTCTTACACAAATATCTTCCGTTCTTAACATATATATTCCGTTCTTACGCATATATATTCAGTTCTTACGCATATATATTCAGTTCTTATGCATATATGTTCAGTTCTTACGCATATATGTTCAGTTCTTATGCATATATGTTCAGTTCTTACGCATATATGTTCAGTTCTTATGCATATATTGAGTTCTTACGCATATATTTTCAATTCTTACGCATATATATTCAGTTCTTATGCATATATGTTCAGTTCTTACGCATATATGTTCAGTTCTTATGCATATATGTTCAGTTCTTACGCATATATGTTCAGTTCTTACGCATATATATTCAGTTCTTACGCATATATATTCATTCAGTTCTTACGCATATATGTTCAGTTCTTATGCATATATATTCAGTTCTTACGCATATATGTTCAGTTCTTATGCATATATTGAGTTCTTACGCATATATTTTCAATTCTTACGCATATATATTCAGTTCTTATGCATATATGTTCAGTTCTTACGCATATATGTTCAGTTGTTACGCATATATATTCCGTTCTAATGCATATATATTCAGTTCTTACACATATATATTCCGTTCTTACACGTATATATTCCGTTCTTACACGTATATATTCCGTTATTACACATATATATTCCGTTCTTTCACATATATATTCCGTTCTTACACCTATATATTCCGTTCTTACACGTATATATTCCGTTCTTACACATATATTTTCCGTTCTTACGCATATATATTCCGTTCTTACGCATATATATTCAGTTCTTACACATATATATTCCGTTCTTAAACAGATATATTCCGGTCTTACTCATATATATTCCGTTCTTACGCATATATATTCAGTTCTTACGCATATATATTCAGTTCTTACGCATATATATTTAGTTCTAACACATATATATTCAGTTTTACTCATATATATTCAGTTCTTACGCATATATATTCAGTTCTTACGCATATATATTCAGTTCTTACGCATATATATTCAGTTCTTACACATATATATCCTGTTCTTAAATATTCAGTTCTTACACATATATATTCAGTTCTTACACATATATATTCACTTCTTACACATATATATTCCGTTCTTACACATATATATTCAGTTCTAACACATATATATTCCGTTTTTACACATATATAATTCGTTCTTACACATATATATTCCGTTCTTACACATATATATTCCGTTCTTACACGTATATATTCCGTTCTTACACATTAATATTCCGTTCTTACAAATATATATTCCGTTCTTACACATATATTCCGTTCTTACGCATATATACAAAATATATTCCGTTCTTACACATATATATTATATTCTTACACATATATATTCACTTCTTACACATATATATTTACTTCTTACACATATATATTCCGTTCTTACACATATATATTCCTTTCTTACACGTACATATTCCGTTCTTACACAAATATAATCCATTCTTACACATATATATTCCGTTCTTACGCATATATATTCAGTTCTTACGCATATATATTCAGTTCTTACACATATATATTCAGTTCCTACACATATATATTCAGTTCTTACACATATATATTCCGTTCTTAAACATATATATTTCGTTCTTACGCATATATATTCAGTTCTTACGCATATACTGTATATTCCGTTCTTACGCATATATATTCATTTCTTACGCATATATATTCAGTTCTTACGCATATATATTCAGTTCTTACACATATATATTCAGTTCTTATATATTCCGTTCTTACACATATATATTCAGTTCTTACACATAGATATATCATTTTTACACATATATATTCCATTCTTACACATATAAATTCCGTTCTTACACATATATATTCCGTTCTTACACGTATATATTCCGTTCTTACACATTAATATTCCGTTCTTACACATATATATTCCGTTCTTACACATATATTCCGTTCTTACGCATATATACACATATATATTCCGTTCTTACGCATATATATTCAGTTCTTACGCCTATATGTTCAGTTCTTACGCATATATACACATATATATTCCGTTCTTACACATATATATTATATTTTTACACATATATATTCAGTTCTAAAACATATATATTCAGTTCTTACACATATATATTCACTTCTTACACATATATATTCAGTTCTTTCGCATATATATTCAGTTCTTTCGCAAATATATTCAGTTCTTACGCATAAATGCTCAGTTCTTACGCATATATATTCAGTTCTTTCGCATATAAATTCCGTTCTTACAAGTACATATTCCGTTCTTACACAAATATCTTCCGTTCTTAAACATATATATTCCGTTCTTACGCATATATATTCAGTTCTTACGCATATATATTCAGTTCTTATGCATATATGTTCAGTTCTTACGCATATATGTTCAGTTCTTATGCATATATGTTCAGTTCTTACGCATATATGTTCAGTTCTTATGCATATATTGAGTTCTTACGCATATATTTTCAATTCTTACGCATATATATTCAGTTCTTATGCATATATGTTCAGTTCTTACGCATATATGTTCAGTTCTTATGCATATATGTTCAGTTCTTACGCATATATGTTCAGTTCTTACGCATATATATTCAGTTCTTACGCATATATATTCATTCAGTTCTTACGCATATATGTTCAGTTCTTATGCATATATATTCAGTTCTTACGCATATATGTTCAGTTCTTATGCATATATTGAGTTCTTACGCATATATTTTCAATTCTTACGCATATATATTCAGTTCTTATGCATATATGTTCAGTTCTTACGCATATATGTTCAGTTGTTACGCATATATATTCCGTTCTAATGCATATATATTCAGTTCTTACACATATATATTCCGTTCTTACACGTATATATTCCGTTCTTACACGTATATATTCCGTTATTACACATATATATTCCGTTCTTTCACATATATATTCCGTTCTTACACCTATATATTCCGTTCTTACACGTATATATTCCGTTCTTACACATATATTTTCCGTTCTTACGCATATATATTCCGTTCTTACGCATATATATTCAGTTCTTACACATATATATTCCGTTCTTAAACAGATATATTCCGGTCTTACTCATATATATTCCGTTCTTACGCATATATATTCAGTTCTTACGCATATATATTCAGTTCTTACGCATATATATTTAGTTCTAACACATATATATTCAGTTTTACTCATATATATTCAGTTCTTACGCATATATATTCAGTTCTTACGCATATATATTCAGTTCTTACGCATATATATTCAGTTCTTACACATATATATCCTGTTCTTAATATTCAGTTCTTACACATATATATTCAGTTCTTACACATATATATTCACTTCTTACACATATATATTCCGTTCTTACACATATATATTCAGTTCTAACACATATATATTCCGTTTTTACACATATATAATTCGTTCTTACACATATATATTCCGTTCTTACACATATATATTCCGTTCTTACACGTATATATTCCGTTCTTACACATTAATATTCCGTTCTTACAAATATATATTCCCTTACACATATATATTCCGTTCTTACTCTTATATATTCCGTTCTTACGCATATATATTCAGTTCTTACACATATATATTCAGATCTTACGCAAATATATTCCGTTCTTAAACATATATACACATATATATTCCGTTCTTACACATATATATTCCGTTCTTACACGTACATATTCCGTTCTTACACAAATATAATCCATTCTTACACATATATATTCCGTTCTTACGCATATATATTCAGTTCTTACGCATATATATTCAGTTCTTACACATATATATTCAGTTCCTACACATATATATTCAGTTCTTACACATATATATTCCGTTCTTAAACATATATATTTCGTTCTTACGCATATATATTCAGTTCTTACGCATATACTGTATATTCCGTTCTTACGCATATATATTCATTTCTTACACATATATATTCCGTTCTTACATATATATATTCCGTACTTACACATATATATACCCTTCTTACACATATATATTTCGTTCTTACGCATATATATTCAGTTCTTACGCATATATATTCAGTTCTTACGCATATATATTCAGTTCTTACACATATATATTCAGTTCTTATATATTCCGTTCTTACACATATATATTCAGTTCTTACACATAGATATATCATTTTTACACATATATATTCCATTCTTACACATATATATTCCGTTCTTACACATATATATTCCGTTCTTACACGTATATATTCCGTTCTTACACATTAATATTCCGTTCTTACACATATATATTCCGTTCTTACACATATATTCCGTTCTTACGCATATATACACATATATATTCCGTTCTTACGCATATATATTCAGTTCTTACGCCTATATGTTCAGTTCTTACGCATATATACACATATATATTCCGTTCTTACACATATATATTATATTTTTACACATATATATTCAGTTCTAAAACATATATATTCAGTTCTTACACATATATATTCACTTCTTACACATATATATTCAGTTCTTTCGCATATATATTCAGTTCTTTCGCAAATATATTCAGTTCTTACGCATAAATGCTCAGTTCTTACGCATATATATTCAGTTCTTTCGCATATAAATTCCGTTCTTACAAGTACATATTCCGTTCTTACACAAATATCTTCCGTTCTTAAACATATATATTCCGTTCTTACGCATATATATTCAGTTCTTACGCATATATATTCAGTTCTTATGCATATATTTTCAGTTCTTACGCATATATGTTCAGTTCTTATGCATATATGTTCAGTTCTTACGCATATATGTTCAGTTCTTACGCATATATATTCAGTTCTTACGCATATATATTCATTCAGTTCTTACGCATATATGTTCAGTTCTTATGCATATATGTTCAGTTCTTACGCATATATGTTCAGTTCTTATGCATATATGTTCAGTTCTTACGCATATATGTTCAGTTCTTACGCATATATATTCAGTTCTTACGCATATATATTCATTCAGTTCTTACGCATATATGTTCAGTTCTTATGCATATATATTCAGTTCTTACACATATATATTCAGTTCTTACACATATATATTCCGTTCTTACACATATATACACATATATATTCCGTTCTTACACATATATATTCCGTTCTTACACGTACATATTCCGTTTTTACACATATATATTCCGTTTTTACACATATATATTCCGTTCTTACACATATATATTCTGTTCTTACACATATACATTTCGTTCTTACACGTATATATTCCGTTCTTACACATATATATTCCATTCTTACGCATATATGTTCAGTTCTTACTCATATATATTTCGTTCTTACGCATATATATTCAGTTCTAACACATATATATTCCGTTCTTACACATATATATTCCGTTCTTACTCATATATATTCAGTTCTTACACATATATATTCAGTTCTAACACATATATATTCAGTTTTATGCATATATATTCAGTTCTTACGCATATATATTCAGTTGTTACATATATTCAGTTCTTACGCATATATATTCAGTTCTTACGCATATATATTCAGTTCTTACACATATATATTCAGTTCTTATATATTCAGTTCTTACACATATATCTTCAGTTATTACACATATATATTCAGTTCTTACAGATATATATTCAGTTCTTACGCATATATATTCAGTTCTTACGCATATATATTCAGTTCTTACACATATATATTCAGTTCTTATATATTCAGTTCTTACACATATATATTCAGTAAATACACATATATATTCAGTTCTTACTCATATTTATTCACTTCTTACACATATATATTCTGTTCTTATACATATATATTCAGTTCTTACACATATATATTCCGTTTTTACACATATATATTCCGTTCCTACACATTTATATTCGGTTCTTACACGTATATATTCCATTCTTACACGTTAATATTCCGTTCTTACACATATATATTCCGTTCTTACACATATATTCCGTTCTAACGCATATATACACATATATATTCCGTTCTTACACATATATATTATATTCTTACACATATATATTCAGTTCTTACACATATATATTCAGTAATTACACATATATATTCAGTTATTACACATATATATTCACTTCTTACACATATATATTCCGTTCTTACACGTATATATTCCGTTCTTACACGTATATATTCCGTTATTACACATATATATTCCGTTCTTATACCTATATATTCCGTTCTTACACCTATATATTCCGTTCTTACACATATATATTCCGTTCTTACACATTTATATTCCGTTCTTACGCATATATATTCCGTTCTTACGCATATATATTCAGTTCTTACGCATATATATTCAGTTCTTACACATATATATTCAGTTCTTATATATTCAGTTCTTACACATATATATTCAGTTCTTACACATCTATATGCAGTTCTTACACATATATATTCACTTCTTACACATATATATTCCGTTCTTACACATATATATTCAGTTCTTACACATATATATTCCGTTTTTACACATATATATTCCGTTCTTACACATATATATTCCGTTCTTACACGTATATATTCCATTCTTACACATTAATATTCCGTTCTTACACATATATATTCCATTCTTACACATATATTCCGTTCTAACGCATATATACACATATATATTCCGTTCTTACGCATATATATTATATCCTTACACATATATATCCAGTTCTTAAACATATATATTCAGTTCTTACACATATATATTCAGTTATTACACGTATATATTCAGTTCTTACACATAAATATTCACTTCTTACACATATATATTCAGTTCTTACACATATATATTCCGTTCTTACACATATATACACATATATATTCCGTTCTTACACATATATATTCCGTTCTTACACGTACATATTCCGTTCTTACACATATATATTCCGTTTTTACACATATATATTCCGTTCTTACACGTATATATTCTGTTCTTACACATATACATTTCGTTCTTACACGTATATATTCCGTTCTTACACATATATATTCCATTCTTACGCATATATGTTCAGTTCTTACGCGTATATATTCAGTTCTTACGCATATATGTTCAGTTCTTATGCATATATGTTCAGTTCTTACGCATATATGTTCAGTTCTTACGCATTAATATTCAATTCTTACGCATATATATTCATTCAGTTCTTAAGCATATATGTTCAGTTCTTACGCATATATGTTCAGTTCTTACGCATATATATTCAGTTCTTACGCATATATATTCATTCAGTTCTTAGGCATATATGTTCATTTCTTACGCATATATTCAGTTCTTACGCATATATATTCAGTTCTTATGCATATATGTTCAGTTCTTACGCATATATGTTCAGTTCTTACACATATATATTCCGTTCTAATGCATATATATTCAGTTCTTACACATATATATTCCGTTCTTACACGTATATATTCCGTTCTTACACGTATATATTCCGTTATTACACATACATATTCCATTCTTACACATATATATTCCGTTTTTACACATATATATTCCGTTCTTACACATATATATTTTCCTTTCTTACTCATATATATTCCGTTCTTACGCATATATATTCAGTTCTTACGCACACTACTCGATCGCCTTGAACATGAATTTGGAATAGCCGGTAAGCCACTTGCATGGATGACATCCTATCTAAGTGATCGTTATCAAACTGTGTGCATTGACTGCGAACTATCCAATCCAGTGCTTATGAAATACAGTGTACCACAAGGATCGATCTTGGGGCCCAAAAACTATATCATGTACACCAAACCTGTAGGGGCAATTTGTAGAAACCATGGACTAAATCATCATTTCTATGCTGATGACTCTCAGCTATACTTATCATTTGAACCTTTAGACAAAATTTATCAAGTTGAAGTTATACGGCGAGTTGAAGCCTGTCTCAATGATATTATCTCCTGGATGCACCACAATATGCTAAAACTAAATGCAGACAAAACAGAACGTATATTGTTTTGCTCCAAGCGCAATGTGGAGTGTATATCTGACATATCTATTAAAGTTGGAGACTCTGAGATAAAACCATCATCATGTGTTAGAAATCTGGGAGCATTTCTCGATTCCAAAATGGACATGGAACAACAGGTGAATGCTGTTTGTAGGTCGTGTTGCGCCCAGTTACGACAAATATGTCACATTAGACAATATCTAACCATTGATGCAACCAAAACCCTTGTAAATTCCCTTGTTACATCCAGACTTGACTATTGTAACTCCCTGCTTAGCGGTCTACCTAAGACAATTTTGAACAAACTTCAAACAGTTCAAAATACAGCAGCTCGTATCATTACTAGGAAATCTCGTTTCGACCACATCACACCAGTGTTAAAGGAGCTTCACTGGCTCCCAGTGCAATACCGGATTGACTTTAAAATATTGAGTCACATCTATAAAGCCTTAAATGACCAACCTCCAAGCTACATCACAAACATGTTAAAGGTGTATAGACCACAGCGTGACTTAAGATCCCAAAGTGACACTCGGACTCTTGTAGTACCAAGATCTCGTACAGTTACATACGTGACCGTAGCTTTGCAACTGCTGCTCCAAAGTTGTGGAACGCGCTTCCAGTGGGAATCCGGAATTCCAACAAACTTGACTCTTTTAAGAGATCACTGAAAACTCATTTCTTTTTAATGATATATAGTGGCTGATGTGTATTTTAAGCTGGACTATTTCATAAATGATTACCATTGTTTTATCATCTTATTATGACAGTACTATTTTTTAAACACGGATTTTAATTTTAGTCAGTATAATAATAATGTATTAACTTTATCTTAGCAATATAATCTATATGTTGTTTTATATTTTACCACTTAATATCTTCATATCTTAGAGTTAGTACATGTATTGTTCTTTTTTTTTAGTTTTGACTGTATGTGAATGTATTATTGTTTTACTTGTAAAGCACTTTTGAACGTATGTTAAATATGAAAAGAGTGCTATATAAAATATGGTATAATAATAAATAATAATAATAATAATATATATTCAGTTCTTACGCATATATATTCATTCAGTTCTAACGCATATATGTTCAGTTCTTACGCATATATATTTAGTTCTTAAGCATATATGTTCAGTTCTTACGCATATATTGAGTTCTTACGCATATATTTTCAATTCTTACGCATATATATTCAGTTCTTATGCATATATGTTCAGTTTTTACGCATATATGTTCAGTTCTTAGGCATATATATTCCGTTCTAATGCATATATATTCAGTTCTTACACATGTATATTCCGTTCTTACACGTATATATTCCGTTCTTACACGTATATATTCCGTTATGACACATATATATTCCGTTCTTTCACATATATATTCCGTTCTTACACCTATATATTCCGTTCTTACACGTATATATTCCGTTCTTACACATATATATTCCGTTCTTGCGCATATATTCCGTTCTTACGCATATATATTCAGTTCTAACACATATATATTCCGTTCTTACGCATATATATTCAGTTCTTACACATACATATTCCGTTCTTACACATATATATTCCGTTCTTACTCATATATATTCAGATCTTACACATATATATTCAGTTCTAACACATATATATTCAGTTTTACGCATATATATTCAGTTCTTACGCATATATATTCAGTTCTTACATATATTCAGTTCTTACGCATATATATTCAGTTCTTACGCATATATATTCAGTTCTTACACATATATATTCAGTTCTTATATATTCAGTTCTTACACATATATATTCAGTTATTACACATATATATTCAGTTCTTACAGATATATATTCAGTTCTTACGCATATATATTCAGTTCTTACGCATATATATTCAGTTCTTACACATATATATTCAGTTCTTATATATTCAGTTCTTACACATATATATTCAGTTAATACACATATATATTCAGTTCTTACACATATTTATTCACTTCTTACGCATATATATTCAGTTCTTACGCATATATATTCAGTTCTTACATATATTCAGTTCTTACGCATATATATTCAGTTCTTACGCATATATATTCAGTTCTTACACATATATATTCAGTTCTTATATATTCAGTTCTTACACATATATATTCAGTTATTACACATATATATTCAGTTCTTACAGATATATATTCAGTTCTTACGCATATATATTCAGTTCTTACGCATATATATTCAGTTCTTACACATATATATTCAGTTCTTATATATTCAGTTCTTACACATATATATTCAGTTAATACACATATATATTCAGTTCTTACACATATTTATTCACTTCTTACACATATATATTCCGTTCTTACACATATATATTCAGTTCTTACACATATATATTCCGTTTTTACACATATATATTCCGTTCCTACACATTTATATTCGGTTCTTACACGTATATATTCCATTCTTACACATTAATATTCCGTTCTTACACATATATATTCCGTTCTTACACATATATTCCGTTCTAACGCATATATACACATATATATTCCGTTCTTACACATATATATTATATTCTTACACATATATATTCAGTTCTTACACATATATATTCAGTAATTACACATATATATTCAGTTATTACACATATATATTCACTTCTTACACATATATATTCCGTTCTTACACGTATATATTCCGTTCTTACACGTATATATTCCGTTATTACACATATATATTCCGTTCTTATACCTATATATTCCGTTCTTACACCTATATATTCCGTTCTTACACATATATATTCCGTTCTTACACATATATATTCCGTTCTTACGCATATATATTCCGTTCTTACGCATATATATTCAGTTCTTACGCATATATATTCAGTTCTTACACATATATATTCAGTTCTTATATATTCAGTTCTTACACATATATATTCAGTTCTTACACATATATATTCAGTTCTTACACATATATATTCACTTCTTACACATATATATTCCGTTCTTACACATATATATTCAGTTCTTACACATATATATTCCGTTTTTACACATATATATTTCGTTCTTACACATATATATTCCGTTCTTACACATATATATTCCGTTCTTACACGTATATATTCCATTCTTACACATTAATATTCCGTTCTTACACATATATATTCCATTCTTACACATATATTCCGTTCTAACGCATATATACACATATATATTCCGTTCTTACGCATATATGTTATATCCTTACACATATATATCCAGTTCTTAAACATATATATTCAGTTCTTACACATATATATTCAGTTATTACACGTATATATTCAGTTCTTACACATAAATATTCACTTCTTACACATATATATTCAGTTCTTACACATATATATTCCGTTCTTACACATATATACACATATATATTCCGTTCTTACACATATATATTCCGTTCTTACACGTACATATTCCGTTTTTACACATATATAATCCGTTCTTACACATATATATTCCGTTCTTTTGCATATATATTCCGTTCTTACACGTACATATTCCGTTCTTACACAAATATATTTCGTTCTTACACATATACATTCCGTTCTTACGCATATATATTCCGTTCTTACGCATATATATTCAGTTCTTACACATATATATTCAGTTCTTACAAATATATATTCAGTTCTTACACATATATATTCAGTTCTTACACATATATATTCAGTTCTTAGACATATATATTCCGTTCTTACACATATATATTTCGTTATTACGCATATATATTCAGTTCATACGCATATACTGTATATTCCGTTCTTACGGATATATATTCATTTTTTACACATATATATTCCGTTCTTACACATATATATTCCGTTCTTACACATATATATTCCGTTCTTACACATATATATTTCGTTCTTACGCATATATATTCAGTTCTTACGCATATATATTCCGTTCTTACGCATATATATTCAGTTCTTACACATATATATTCCGTTCTTACACATATATATTCAGTTCTTACACATATATATTCACTTCTTACACATATATATTCACTTCTTACACATATATATTCCGTTCTTACACATATATACACATATATATTCCGTTCTTACACATATATATTCCGTTCTTACACGTACATATTCCGTTCTTACACATATATATTCCGTTCTTACACATATATATTCCGTTCTTAAGCATATATATTCAGTTCTTACGCATATATATTCAGTTCTTACACAAATATATTCAGTTCTTACAACAATATATTCAGTTCTTACACATATATATTCAGTTCTTACACATATATATTCCGTTCTTATACATATATATTCCGTTCTTACACGTATATATTCCGTTCTAACACATATATATTCCGTTCTTACACATATATATTCCATTCTTACACATATATATTCCGTTCTTACGCATATATATTCAGTTCTTACGCATATGTATTCATTTCTTACACATATATGTTCAGTTCTTACGCATAAATATTCAGTTCTTACGCATATATATTCAGTTCTTACGCATATATATTCAGTTCTTACACATATATATTCAGTTCTTATATATTCAGTTCTTACACATATATATTCAGTTCTTACACATATATATTAAGTTCTTACTCATATATATTCACTTCTTACACATATATATTCCGTTCTTACACATATATATTCAGTTCTTACACATATATATTCCGTTTTTACACATATATATTCCTTTCTTATATATTCAGTTTTTACACATATATATTCAGTTCATACACATATATATTCAGTTCTTACACATATATATTCACTTCTTACACATATATATTCCGTTCTTACAAATATATATTCAGTTCTTACAAATATATATTCCGTTTTTACACATATATATTCCGTTCTTACACATATATATTCCGTTCTTACACATATATATTCCGTTCTTACACGTAAATATTCCGTTCTTACACATTAATATTCCGTTCTTACACATATATATTCCGTTCTTACACATATATTCCGTTCTTACGCATATATACACATATATATTCCGTTCTTACACATATATATTATATTCTTACACATATATATTCAGTTCTTACACATATATATTCACTTCTTACACATATATATTTACTTTTTACACATATATATTCCGTTATTACACATATATATTGCGTTCTTACACATATATATTCCGTTCTTACACATATATATTTCGTTCTTACGCATCTATATTCAGTTCTTACTCATTTATATTCCGTTCTTACGCATATATATTCAGTTCTTACACATATATATTCCGTTTTTAAAAATATATATTCAGTTCTTACACATATATATTCACTTCTTACACATATATATTCAGTTCTTACACATATATATTCCGTTCTTACACATATATACACATATATATTCATTTCTTACACATATATGTTCAGTTCTTACACATATATATTCCGTTCTTACACGTACATATTCCGTTCTTTCACATATATATTCCGTTCTTACACATATATATTCCGTTCTTACACATATATATTCACTTCTTACACATATATATTCCGTTCTTACACATATATATTTCGTTATTACGCTTATATATTCAGTTCTTACGCATATACTGTATATTCCGTTCTTACGGATATATATTCATTTTTTACACATATATATTCCGTTCTTACACATATATATTCCGTTCTTACACATATATATTCAGTTCTTACACATATATATTCCGTTCTTACACATATATATTCCGTTCTTACAAATATATATTCCGTTCTTACACGTATATATTCCGTTCTTACACATTAATATTCCGTTCTTACACATATATATTCCGTTCTTACACATATATTCCGTTCTTACGCATATATACACATATATATTCCGTTCTTACACATATATATTATATTCTTACACATATATATTCAGTTCTTACACATATATATTCAGTTCTTACACATATATATTCAGTTCTTACACATATATATTCCGTTCTTACACATATATATTCCGTTCTTACTCATATATATTCCGTTCTTACACCTATATATTCCGTTCTTACAAGTATATATTCCGTTCTTACACATATATATTCCGTTCTTACGCATATATATTGCGTTCTTACGCATATATATTCAGTTCTTACACATATATATTCAGTTCTTACAGATATATATTCCGTTCTTACACATATATATTCCGTTCTTACTCATATATATTCCGTTCTTACGCATATATATTCAGTTCTAACACATATATATTCAGTTTTACGCATATATATTCAGTTCTTACTCATATATATTCAGTTCTTACGCATATATATTCAGTTCTTACGCATATATATTCAGTTCTTACACATATCTATTTATTTCTTACACATATATATTCAGTTCTTACACATATATATTCACTTCTTACACATATATATTCCGTTCTTACACATATATATTCAGTTCTTACACATATATATTCCGTTTTTACACATATATATTCCGTTCTTACACATATATATTACGTTCTTACACATATATATTCCGTTCTTACACGTAAATATTCCATTCTTACACATAATTATTCCGTTCTTACACATATATATTCCGTTCTTACACATATATTCCGTTCTTACGCATATATATTCCGTTCTTACACATATATATTATATTCTTACACATATATATTCAGTTCTTACACATATATATTCACTTCTTACACATATATATTCACTTCTTACACATATATATTCCGTTATTACACATATATATTCCGTTCTTACACGTACATATTCCGTTCTTACACAAATATATTCCGTACTTACACATATACATTCCGTTCTTACGCATATATATTCAGTTCTTACGCATATATATTCAGTTCTTACACATATATATTCAGTTCTTACAAATATATATTCAGTTCTTACACATATATATTCAGTTCTTACACATATATATTCAGTTCTTAGACATATATATTCCGTTCTTACACATATATATTTCGTTATTACGCATATATATTCAGTTCTTACGCATATACTGTATATTCCGTTCTTACGGATATATATTCATTTTTTACACATATATATTCCGTTCTTACACATATATATTCCGTTCTTACACATATATATTCCGTTCTTACACATATATATTTCGTTCTTACGCATATATATTCAGTTCTTACGCATATATATTCCGTTCTTACGCATATATATTCAGTTCTTACACATATATATTCAGTTCTTACACATATATATTCCGTTCTTACACATATATATTCCGTTCTTACAAATATATATTCCGTTCTTACACGTATATATTCCGTTCTTACACATTAATATTCCGTTCTTACACATATATATTCCGTTCTTACACATATATTCCGTTCTTACGCATATATACACATATATATTCAGTTCTTACACATACATGTATATATTATATACTTACACATATATATTCAGTTCTTACACATATATATTCAGTTCTTACACATATATATTCAGTTCTTACACATATATATTCCGTTCTTACACATATATATTCCGTTCTTACTCATATATATTCCGTTCTTACACCTATATATTCCGTTCTTACACGTATATATTCCGTTCTTACACATATATATTCCGTTCTTACGCATATATATTGCGTTCTTACGCATATATATTCAGTTCTTACACATATATATTCAGTTCTTACAGATATATATTCCGTTCTTACACATATATATTCCGTTCTTACTCATATATATTCC
>JAWPHD010025600.1:5000-10000 GCA_037043455.1 Cyrtodaria siliqua
GACAGAGACCCAGACAGACAGACAACAGACAGACAGACAGACATACAGACAGAGAGCTAGACAGAGACCCAGCCAGCCAGCCAGCCAGACAGACAGGCCAGCCAGACAGACAGACAGACAGACAGACAGACAGACAGACAGACAGACAGACAGACAGACAGACAGACATACAGAGAGTCAGACAGGGAGGCAGACAGACAGACAGACAGACAACAGACAGGCCAGACAGACAGGGAGCCAGACAGAGACCCTGACAGGCTAGACAGCGACCCAGACAGACAGACAACAGACATGCCAGACAGACAGACAGACAGGGAGCCAGACAGAGACCCCGACAGAGACCCAGACAGAGACCCAGACAGACAGGCAGACAGACATACAGACAGAGAGTCAGACAGACAGACAGACAGACAGACAGACAGACAGACAGACAGACAGACAGACAGACAGACAGACAGACAGACAGACAACAGACAGGCCAGACAGACACACAGACAGACAGACAGAGAGCCAGACAGAGACCCAGACAGGCTAGACAGAGACCCAGACAGACAGACAACAGACATGCCAGACAGACAGACAGACAGACATACAGACAGAGAGCCAGACAGAGACCCAGACAGGCTAGACAGAGACCCAGACAGACAGACAAACAGACAAACAGACAGACAGACACAGAGGCAGACAGGAACGCAGACAGGCCAGACAGAGAGCCAGACAGAGAGCCAGACGGAGAGCTAGACAGACAGACAGACAGACAGACAGACAGACAGACAGACAGACAGACAGACAGACAGACAGACAGACAGACAGACCGACAGACAGACAGACAGACAGACAGACAGACAGACAGACAGACAGACAGACAGACAGACAGACAGACAGACAGACAGACACCCAGACAGACTCCCAGACAGACATACAGACAGACAAACAAACAGACAGACATAGAGCCAGACAGAGAGCCAGACAAAGACCTAGACAGACAAACAGACTCCCACACAGAGACCCAGACAGACATACAGACAGACAAACAGACAGACAGACATAGAGCCCGACGCAGAGACAGACAGAGAGCTAGACAGACAGACAGACAGACAGACGCCCAGACAGTGACCCAGACAGACATACAGACAGACAGAGAACCAGACAGAGACCCAGACAGACATACAGACAGACAAACAAACAGACAGACATAGAGCCAGACAGAGAGCCAGACAAAGACCTAGACAGACAAACAGACTCCCACACAGAGACCCAGACAGACATACAGACAGACAAACAGACAGACAGACATAGAGCCCGACGCAGAGACAGACAGAGAGCTAGACAGACAGACAGACAGACAGACGCCCAGACAGTGACCCAGACAGACATACAGACAGACAGAGAACCAGACAGAGACCCAGACAGACAGACAGAGAACCAGACAGAGACCCAGACAGACAGAGAGCCAGACAGAGACCCAGACAGGCCAGATATAGAGCCAGACAGAGAGCCAGACAGAGATCCAGACAGGCCAGACGGAGATCGAGACAGAGACCCAGACAGACAGACAGACAGACTGACAGTCCAGACAGACAGACAGACAGACAGGCCAGACAGACATACATACAGACTGAGACCAGACAAAGAGGCCAGACAGAGAGCCATACAGAGATACAGCCAGCCAGCCAGACAGAAAGGCCAGACAGAGAGCCAGACAGGCCAGACGGAGAGCCAGACAGAGACCCAGACAGACAGACAGACAGACAGACTGACAGTCCAAACAGACAGACAGACAGACAGACAGACAGGCAGACATGCCAGACAGACATACAGACAGACAGAGACCAGACAGACAGGCCAGACAGATGCCAGACAGAGATACAGCCAGCCAGCCAGACAGACAGGCCAGACAGAGACCCAGACAGACAGACAGACAGACAGACAGACAGACAGACAGACAGACAGACAGACAGACAGACAGGCAGACAGACAGACAGACAGACAGACAGACAGACAGAGAGTCAGACAGGGAGGCAGACAGACAGACAGACAGACAACATACTGGCCAGACAGACAGACAGACAGACAGAGAGCCAGACAGAGACCCAGACAGGCTATACAGAGACCCAGACAGACAGACAACAGACATGCCAGACAGACAGACAGACAGACACAGAGGCAGACAGAGACCCAGACAGGCAAGACAGAGAGCCAGACAGAGAGCCAGACTGAGAGCTAGACAGACAGACAGACAGACAGACAGACAGACACCCAGACAGACAGACATACAGACACACAGACACGCAGACAAACAGACAGACATGCATAGAGCCACACAGAGAGCCAGACAGAGAGCTAGACAGACAGACAGACACCCAGACAGAGACCCAGACAGACATACAGACGGACAAACAGACAGACAGACATAGAGCCATACAGAGAACCAGACAGAGAGCTGGACAGACAGACAGACAGACAGACAGACAGACAGACAGACAGACAGACAGACAGACAGACAGACAGACGCCCAGACAGAGACCCAGACAGACAGACAGACAGACAGACTGACAGAGAGTCAGACAGAGACCCAGACAGAAAGCCAGACAGAGACCCAGACAGACAGACAGACAGACAGAACCCAGACAGAGAGCCAGACAGAGAAACATGAACCTGAATAGTGTCTCTTAATTAAAGCCCATACGTATAATGTACAAACCTGACCCTGACTATTGTTCAATAATACAACCCTATACAAGAGTCTAATGTAAAAACCTGATCTGGATTTAAGCCCAAACATATTACTTATGTACACAGCTGGCGCTGACTAGTGTCCCGTAGTACAAGCTCATGCATATACATAATGTACAAACCTGAACCTATATATTGTCATTTAATTCACGCCCATATATATACCTTATGTACAAACCTGACTCTAACTATTGTCACATAATACAAGCCCATACATATACATAATGTACACACCTGATCCTAGATATTCTCCTTTAATACAGGCCCATGTATATACTTTATGTACAAACCTGACCCTTGATATTGTCCCGTAGTATAATCCCAAACATATATCTAATGTATAACCCTGATTATGTTCCCGTAATACACGCAGAGAGAGACCCAGACCGACCAGGCAGAGAGCCAGACAGAGACCCAGACAGGCCAGGCAGAAAGCCATACTGCCTGCCAGATAGACCAGGCAGAGACCCAGCCAGCAAGCCAGCCAGACAGCCAGCCAGCCAGCCAGCCAGCCAGCCAGCCAGCCAGCCAGCCAGCCAGCCAGCCAGCCAGCCAGCCAGCCAGACAGACAGACAGACAGACAGACAGACAGAAAGACAGAAAAACAGACATACATACATACATACAGACAGACAGACAGACAGACAGACAGACAGACAGACAGACAGACATACAGACAGACAGACAGATAGACAGAGACCCAGACAGGCTAGACAGAGACCCAGACAGACAGACAGACAGACAAACAGACAGACTGTCACAGAGCCAGACAGAGAGCCAGACAGAGATCCAGACAGGCCAGACGGAGAGCCAGACAGATACCCAGACAGACAGACAGACAGACTGACAGTCCAGACAGACAGACAGGCCAGACAGACATACAGACATACAGACAGACAGAGACCAGACAAACAGGCCAGACAGAGAGCCAGACAGAGATACAGCCAGCCAGCCAGACAGAAAGGCCAGACAGAGAGCCAGACAGGCCAGACAGAGAGCCAGACAGAGACCCAGACAGACAGACAGACAGACTGACAGTCCAGACAGACAGACAGCCAGACAGACAGACAGGCAGACAGGCCAGACAGACATACAGACAGACAGTGACCAGACAGACAGGCCATACAGATGCCAGACAGAGATACAGCCAGCCAGCCAGACAGACAGGCCAGACAGAGACCCAGACAGACAGACAGACAGACTGACAGTCCAGACAGACAGACAGACAGGCAGACAGGCCAGACAGACATACAGACAGACAGACAGACTGACAGTCCAGACAGACAGACAGACAGGCAGACAGGCCAGACAGACATACAGACAGACAGAGACCAGACAGACAGGCCAGACAGATGCCAGACCAGACAGACAGACAGACAGAGAGTCAGACAGGGAGGCAGACAGACAGACAGACAACAAACTGGCCAGACAGACAGACAGGCAGACAGACAGAGAGCCAGACAGAGACCCAGACAGGCTATACAGAGACCCAGACAGACAGACAACAGACATGCCAGACAGACAGACAGACAGACATACAGACAGACAGAGAGCCAGACAGAGACCCAGACAGGCTAGACAGAGACCCAAACAGACAGACAGACAGACAAACAGACAGATAGACACAGAGGCAGACAGAGACCCAGACAGGCAAGACAGAGAGCCAGACAGAGAGCCAGATGGAGAGCTAGACAGACAGACAGACAGACAGACAGACAGACATACAGACACACAGACACGCAGACAAACAGACAGACAGACATAGAGCCACACAGAGAGCCAGACAGAGAGCTAGACAGACAGACAGACAGACAGACAGACAGACAGACAGACAGACAGACAGACAGACAGACGCCCAGACAGAGACCCAGACAGACATACAGACAGACAGGGAACCAGACAGAGACTCAGACAGACAGACAGAGAGCCAGACAGAGACCCAGACAGGCCAGATATAAAGCCAGACAGAGACCCAGACAGAGATCCAGACAGGCCAGACGGAGAGCCAGACAGAGACCCAGACAGACAGACAGAGATACAGCCAGCCAGCCAGACACAGAGGCAGACAGAGACCAAGACAGGCCAGACAGAGAGCCAGACAGAGATATAGCCAGCCAGCCAGCCAGACAGGCCAGACAGACAGACAGACAGAAAGACAGACAGACAGACAGACAGACAGACAGACAGACAGACAGACAGACAGACAGACAGACAGACAGAAAGCCAGACAGACAGAGAGCCAGACAGAGATCCAGACAGGCCAG
>JAWPHD010025601.1:0-15852 GCA_037043455.1 Cyrtodaria siliqua
GTGAATCCAATTAACCGTGAGTGCACACCTGTGGTGATTTCTTATTGGGAATAAAAAAACCCTGAATTTTCCGACAACTTTTCTACTTGTCCGACAGCGCGCTTGAAAAAGCAATCAATCGCAAGAAAAAGTACGAACAACGCAATGCCGAGTGCATTTTTTCTGTGCAAAGTTGACACGACTGATAAATACAATCAATAAATTTCAAAACAAATACGTATTTCAAACTTTTAATGCATTTAATCACAAGTTTTGTTCCTTTTTGTTGTCCAAAAGTCAGTTCTTCAACCGACATAAATACCCATAATCCTTGGCCATGTATGTACTCAAACTTTTAACAAGGCGGCACTAACAACGGGTTTATGACTCTGAATTCTTTACAAGTTTTTTCTGATTTTTTTCTGACTAAAGAACCCATCAATGTATTAATAATCAACAGCAGAATAGTAAAAATATGTTACAAATAACGATTATTTAAAAATGTAATTATAATTTCCAGTATAATAATTACTGATTGAATTTTATGTTCATTCGCCGTGAAGCCGGTAATAGGAACCGCCATATAACTGTCGTGACCCAGTATACATAATCCGGGCATTCGAATTTTACCACATCCGCTTTTCCAAAACAAAAGTAAAATTGTCTTCTGGTTCTATTTTTTCTAAAGTTATTGAATAATTATGCATTAAAATGACTGCAATTAGAAAAAGTTGCACCTTTTTGTCTACGCGAAGTATCATAGTAATTATGCCGAGAGCTTTTCGCATAACTGATTCCCACTCCGAGTAGTTTTATCATCAGATTAGTAATTTCCTCACTCGGTGTGAAAGAGTAAAGTGTGGGTTTCGCGTGAGCTGTACTGTATGTACATTGAACTAGGTGAAAGGAGGATCCATATTGTTTTGGGGGTCAGTAGGTCTATGATCAAGGTCACAGTGATGTTATATGGAAATATGCATTCCAGACCGTAACTTTGAAACCATAACACCTACACTTCATAGGTGAGAGGAGAAACCCTATTGTTTTCGTGGTCATTAGGTCAAAGGTCAAGGTCACACTGACCTCGAATGGAAATGTGCTGTCTGAATGATATCTTCGAAACCATAACACCTACACTCATGTACCTTCATGGGTACATTACCGTAGGTGAGAGGAGGATCCTATTGTTTTTGGGGTCGTTATGTCAAAGGTCAAGGTCACAGTGACATTATATTGAAATACATCTGGACAATAACTTAGAAACCATAACACCAACACTCATGAAACCTCATAGGTACATTGTCCAATGGAGGAATACTATTGTTTTGGAGGTTAGTAGGTCAAAGGTCAAGGTCACCATTCGCTTATAAGATAATATCCATTCTGAGTTGTAACTTCCAAACCGTAACCCCCACACTCATGAAACATTATATAGGTACATTCCTATTTTGTGGGGTCAGTTTGTCAAAGGTCAATGCCACCATGACCGTATATGGAAATACCTGCTCTGAACAATAACTTTAAAACCATAATACCCAATCTCTACCCAGAGTACACTCATTCCTCATTTGAGTCTGTCAACATCATAGGAAGTAAGGCGAACAGTTAGGTCACGTGATTATTCAAAAAGGTTATGACGATGTTTATAATAAATCATTTTGCGTGATCTGCAAAGATAAAACATAGACCTACATGTACATGTATATTAAAAAAAATTTTTTTTATGAGTTATTTTTTTTTAGTAATTTTCTACTATTGAGCTTCGGTTTGAAATGTTTACATATGAGAACAAAGTATGTATTAGTTTTGCAGTAAAATAGTCCCGATTAAAACTAAATTGTTTTCGTGCATTATTTCAAATCTTGCAACATCTAATCTGCAGATATTCTGAAAATTGTATTTACACAAGAAATAAATAAGTTTTAGGCAAACATATTCCAATTTAACAGGTTTTACCAAAATCTTGTAATTTAATAGTTAGCAGAGATATATGTGAGTGCAAGGAACGATAACTCTGCGTGGAGATTGCATAATACCCACACTCATGAAACTTCATAGGTACCTTGCTCTTGGTGAGAGGAGGAAAGCTATTGCTTTGGGGTCAATAGGTAAAAGGTCAAGATCATGCACCATTGTCTTATATGGAAATTCACATTTTGCTGAATAACTTCATAACATTCACACTCATGATATTTCACAAGTGCATTGGTCTTGTTTTAGTGATTTGGGGCTCAGAAGGTTAAAGGTCAAGGTCACAAACCCTTTTAAAGCGTAATACCCACCAACATGAAGCATTTTTGTTAGAAGGTCGAAGGTCAAGGTCATTTTGACCTCACATCTAGGAAATGCTTTTAACATAATAACCATAATAACTCAATGAGAGTGATTGGTATAGGCCATAGACTTGTATATGAGAGTGATTGGTATAGGCCATAGACTTGTATCACTTTGAGGACATTTTGTTAAAACCATAAACCATGAGATTATTGGCCAATCATAATATTTCACGGGTAAGATCATGCTTTGTTAAAGGGAAGGATACTGATTCTTTTAGAAACAATATCAGATATTCCATGGATGGTTGTCTACAAGTTACCTTAACATTCGTTCTGGAGAGGACACACTTTTAACAGAAAATCAACATTCCCACATCATCATCTGGTAATATTAACAAAACATGTCCCCACCAAAGGACTTGCCGTATTCCATCCATCAGTTGTGTCCTGTAGGTGATACACAATTCTAGCCGTATTTTCAACTTATTACATTGTTTATGGATAAAATGTTCTGGAGAGGACATCGCATTTTTTATTTAACAGAAAATGCATTGTTACCGAGAATGTTCACAAATTATACATTGCTAGACGGAATTGCATCAAATAAAATGCATACTATTGTGGAAAGTTTACATTACATCAGTGACCACAATATTTACCAAAGGTGCACATTCATCCCCCTTTGATATTCAGAAAAATACAAAATACAAAACATGAAACGAGACTAACAAATGGTGTTAAAAACACATGTAATTGCTGAATTCGAACACAAATTATTGATAGAATTCTGTAAAAATGCCTGTGTAGCTTGTCGTTGATAACATCCATAAAACCGAATCACCCAAAATATGATATTACTACTAACTAACATATACCAGTGTGGTGAAAGCCTGTATTTTATAAATGACCACTTAACGTGAATAAGACCATTAGGAGGTGCTCTTGGTAAAAAGTTAAATCTTAAATTTTAAATAAAAGACCATGGTTAGTAAATATATACGATTCTAACAAAATTCATTTGAATTATGTGTTTAATTAACAGACAGATGTTGGTTCCCTCAAGAAACATGTTTGTCAAATCTGCCAGAAGACTTACAGCTCTGCTAACACCCTACGTACACACGTAAACAAACACAATGGGAAGAGATACCATTGTGACATCTGCCAAAAATCCTTCACAGCATCCTACTCACTGAAATTACACCAGCGTATACACGACAACATCAGACCATTTGGCTGCAAGAATTGTGACGCCAAGTTTAGAGACAAAGGAAAAATAAGACGACATGAGGAGACATGCAAAGGTATGTTTTTACATGACTATATTTTTGTATGTTACCGTTAGCACTCCTGCGGAATCAGTATGCAGCGAGCACAGGATAGTGCATTAGAATGGGATTGCTATCATACAAGATAGTGTATATTTGTATCATACAAGCGCTATCTTATGTACTACAGCTATTGTTGAAGATGCTAACTTTTAAGTGGTGATCCTGATTTGCTAACTTTTAAGTGGTGAAACTAATTTGTAGCGTGCAGTAAAACAATTGCAGATAGTTTCTAAGTGCTTTAGTTTAAACAGTTGAAATTTTGTTGGCGTATGTATATTAGGGGTGACTATCGCTGGTAATTAGCCGGGTTTTTGCAGATAGTTTCTAAGTGCTTTAGTTTAAACAGTTGAAATTTTGTTAGCGTATGTATATCAGGGGTGACTATCGCCAGTAATTAGCCGGGTTTTTGAGAAAAAAAATCGGCTTATAGATTATCGTAAACAGGGCAGGCAGCGGCGGGCATCCACATTTTGTGTTTTATTTTGTACTATTGATTTTATGAATAGTGAGTTCTGCACAACCCGGGGCTAGAGGGTGTGAGCGGTAGCTAACATATTTCACTACCGTTCATGAACAGTCTCAATCAAACCTAGACTGCAATATTTCATATGTGTCGTGTTTGGCCGTTTCCAAAGGTCCACTCTCATACTCTTTTCTATATATCTCAGCATTACCATTTCCGATCTTCATCAAATGTTAACAGCACCTTCCTCTCATCAAGCACTGACCATACCCTGAATTGCATTGCATGTTGTTTAACGGCTCATCAACACAGTATAGGTTATTTAGAGCCGCCCCAGAGAGAGGGGAAGGATACATAGGAATCCGGGAACCTGCCCTACTCTTATTATCGAATAAATTCCTATGGTTCTTTAACGTGCTCGGAGGAAAGACGGATACACCCGGACCGCCCGGTTTACGTCCCCATCCGACGGACAAGGCTAAGGGAAAGAGTCTTGCCCTACCGACTGCGCCACGCCAGCCCTGAAAACTAGGTCACTATGACCTACTTTCTCCAAAATATGCGTTACGTTAACCTTTTTTTAGCTCGACTGATCTGAGATCAGCAGAGCTTATGCCGTGGTGCGGCGACTGTCGTCCGTCTGTCTGTCCGTCCGTAAACTTTTTTTTTGTAGCGACTACTCCTCTGAAACTACTGAATGGATTTTCATGAAACTTTACAGAAATGTTGCCCATGAAGTCTAGTTGATCTTAGCAAAAATTCATGTTGATGTGAAATCCAAGATGGCCGCCAAATCTAAAAATAGGTTTTTAAAAAACAAGTTTGTAGTGACTACTTCTTGAAAACTCTAAGTGATATTGATATGGACTTTTTCTAAAATGATCAGCATGACATGATGTTGGTCCTTGTCGAAAATGTTTTGATTCGACGTTAAACATGGCTGCCAGCGGCCATCTTTGTTTACATAGAGTTAGAAAACTTGTAGCGACTACTTCTCTGAAACTACTTAACAGATGTTCATGAAACTTCGCAGAAATCGGCTCATAGATTGGCGTAAACCGGGCGGGCGGACGGCAGGCGGGCGTCAACATTTTGTGATTTCTATATATCTCAACATTACCATGTCAGATCTTCATCAAACTTTCCACTTATCAAGCACTTATCAAGCACTGACCACATACCCTGAAAACACTACCTACTTTCTCCAAAATATGCATTACGTTAACCGTTTTGTTTAAGTTTGGGCGGGGGATGGGGGGGGGGGGATGGAAATAAAGTTTTTATTATATCTCAGCATTACCATGTCCGATCTTCATCAAATTTAACAGCACCTTTCTCTCATCAAAAACTGACCTTACCCTGAAAACTAGGTCACTGTCACTACCCCATCTCGGTGTTTAAATAACCAATGAGCTGAGACAGACTCTATCTTTTTTGTAGCATGGTGTACTTAGTGACACTGTGATGTCATAGTAACCGTATTCTAAATTCCAATATCCGGTAGTTGTAGTATGGTGTAGCCACACCCCTTTAGTTAACCTAAATTAAACGATTTAATGCTCTGCATTCATCAAAGGAAATGTCACCGACCATGCTGCAAGAAAATATTGTAGCATGGTCACTGAAATTCCCTTTGTAATAACTCAGGTGTAAATCGTTTAATTGAAAATAACACCTGTCAGAATAAATGGTGTACTACAACTACCAGTTATTGGAATTTAGAGTATGGCAGGGAGCTGAAATGGACATGCTACAAAACAAATAGAGTATGGTCTCATCTCGTTGGTTAATTTAAACATCTTGATGGGCTATGCTCATCTCGTTGCTTAAATCAACCAACTCAGTGAGACCATACTCGATCTGTTACAGATTTTTTTGTATTAAAGCAACTGTTTTGAATACAATAATGGAAATATGGGATTGTCACATGGGTAAAAAGACAGAAAGAGATTGGTTAGAATTATACAGGTGTGAAATAAAAGCATTTAATTATTCTCACTGTATTGTACTGACACAAGCACTTGTCTGACTTGGCACGCATTCTGAATAGTTAATGTTTCCCGCTGAGGCAGACCAAAAGGAAATACTAAATTGAATATACTCAGCTTTTTCTGATGCATGCAAATGTAAAAGAAAGCACTCACAACTGCCGTGTGTCCCTGGACAGAGGACAACAAAATTTGCTTCAATATAGCTGTTCTCGATTGAGCATGAAAATACATCACTTGTGTCAATGGATGTTTGACTCATCAGACATGTTAACAACCCGATGACACCATCCAATAAAATGGAAGTACTCAGTGAACTGAAACTAGTTGACACCTCCCACTCGTCCCGCTTACAAGTCTCACGTGACTAAAATCGATATTATAACATAAAACTGAGAACATGTACTTTCGCTATTGGATGTTGATGTATTCCACTCCGCGAAAAATAACTTTGGGCTTCCCCAGCAGTGTTGGAAGTTGTTACTTTCAAAATAGCATATTCAAGTCCAATTTATTAAAAGTAGGCTGAAACTACTGTAAGTGCACGAAATAAAATAATTCCTACGATAGACATTCTCGCTTGCCAGAGTTGTGTAAAACCATGCAGACAATTTAACTCGGGAGATGTGAGAACGATGATCGCCACTAAAAATAAATCATTGTGCTAATTTGTCATAAATCATCAATCATCTTTCACTGTGCTAAATATTGTGTTATTTTCATTGCAAGGTTGAGTGAGACCACATTTAAAACAAGAGGGCCATGATGGCCCTATATCGCTCACCTGAGTTAATTTGAACCAATACAAGAGGGCCAAGATGGCCCTAAAGCGATCACCTGAGTACTGGCACATTTTCGAACTTCTTCGAAATCTTATGGTCATATATAATCTGTGCAAGTTTGGTTAAGATTGTTCAAGAAATGTGGGCTCTGTTGTGTATAATAACATTGATATAGACAGTTTAAGACACTGACAAAGTTTGGTATAAAAGATCAAATACAAAATGAAGGTGCTAGAGAGTAACACCTTGGACAGAGCCAAATGTGACCCCAGGGCTACATGTAACATATGAGAGGTGTGCTTTGTGGTTTTAGAGTCTATGTAAAACGTGACCCCTGGGGTGGGGCCAAATGTGAACCCAAGGTCACCATTTGAATAAACTTGGTAAAGGACCAAAAGAGTATAGTAAATGCAAAATATTAAACCTCTGGCTCTTTTAGTTCCAGAGAAGAAGACTTTAATGTGTTTCCAATATAAGTCTATGTAAAACTGTGACCCACGGAGTGGGGTCAAATTTTACCCCAGGGTCACCATTTGAACAAACTTGGTAGAGGACCATAATCTAATAGTAAATGCAAAATATTAAACCTCTGGCTCTTGCAGGTTCAGAGAAGATTATTTTTTTCCTATATATATAAGTCTATATAAAACTCTGAGCCCCGGGGCACAACCAAGTTTGACACCAGGGTCACCATTTGGACAAACTTGGTAGAGGACCATAAGCTTATAGCAAATGCAAAATATTATAAACCTCTGGCTCATGCAGTTCCAGAGAAAAATATTTTTTTTAGTTTTTCCCTATACAGGCCTATGTAAAACTGTGAACCCCGGGGCGGGGCCAAATGTGACCCAGGGTCACCATTTGAACAAAATTGGTAGAGGACCATGAGCTTATAGCAAAAGCAAAATATTAAACCTCTGGCTCTTGCAGTTCCAGAGAAGAAGATTTTTCTCAGTTTTTCCCTATACAGGCCTATGTAAAACTGTGACCCCCGGGGCGGGGCCAAAAGTGACCCAGGGTCACCATTTGAACAAAATTGGTAGAGGACCATAAGCTTATAGCAAAAGCAAAATATTAAACCCCTGGCTCTTGCAGTTTCAGAGAAGATGATTTTTTAAGTTTTTCCCTATACATGTCTATGTAAAACATGTGACCCTTGGGGCGGGGCCAAATGTGACCCCAGGGTCACCATTTGAACAAACTTGGTAAAGGACCATAAGCTTATAGTAAATGCAAAATATCAAACCTCTAGCTCTTGTAGTTTCCGAGAAAATATATTTTTTATTTTTTTCCCTATATAAGTCTATGTAAAACTGTGACCCCCGGGGCGGGGACAAATTTGACCCCAGGGTCACCATTTGAACAAACTAAGTAGAGGACCATAAGCTGATGCTACAGGTAATACATGAGAGCTCCGTGCCATATCGTTCCAGAGAAGAAGATTTATTTCAGTTTTTCCCTATACAAGCCTATGTAAAACTGTGACCCCTGGGGCGGACCCAAATGTGACCTCTGGGTCACCATTTGAACAAACTTGGTAGAGGACCATAAGCTTATAGAAATGCAAAATATTAAACCTCTGGCTCTTGCAGTTTCAGAGAAGAAGATTTTTTAATTTTTTCCCTATACATGTCTATGTAAAACATGTGACCCTTGGGGCGGGGCCAAATGTGACCCCAGGGTCACCATTTGAACAAACTTTGTAAAGGACCATAAGCTTATAGTAAATGCAAAATATCAAACCTCTGGCTCTTGTAGTTTCCGAGAAAATATTTTTTTTATTTTTTTCCGTATATAAGTCTATGTAAAACTGTGACCCCCGGGGCGGGGACAAATTTAACCCCAGGGTCACCATTTGAACAAACTAAGTAGAGGACCATAAGCTGATGCTACATGTAATACATGAGAGCTCCGTGCCATATCGTTCCATAGAAGTAGATTTTTTTCAGTTTTTCCCTATACAAGCCTATGTAAAACAGTGACCCCTGGGGCTGAGCCAAATGTGACCTCTGGGTCACCATTTGAACAAACTTGGTAGAGGACCATAAGCTTATAGCAAATGCAAAATATTAAACCTCTGGCTCTTGCAGTTTCAGAGAAGAAGATTTTTTAAGTTTTTCCCTATACATGTCTATGTAAAACATGTGACCCTTGGGGCGGGGCCAAATGTGACCCCAGGGTCACCATTTGAACAAACTTGGTAAAGGACCATAACCTTATAGTAAATGCAAAATATCAAACCTCTGGCTCTTGCAGTTTCCGAGAAGAAGATTTTTTAAAGTTTTTTCCTATATAAGTCTATGAAAAACATGCAAAATCTCAATATACAAACTTTGGACGCCCAAGGCACAGCCATTTTTGACCCCGGGGACTTCATTTGAACAAACTTGAAAGTTTAGCCGTTGGCGGTCATATTAAAAGAAAAACTGTCGAAATCTGTCTGGCGGTTCTTGAGAAGAAGATTTTTTAAGGTTTTGACCATATATGGTAATGGCGGCCATCTTGGTTGTCATGCTGACCTAATTTTAACAAATCTAAAAAGCATTCATCTAAGGATCATCCACGTGAAGTGTGGTCAAAATTGGCCAAGCAGTTTCTGAGAAGAAGTCGTTTGAAGCAAAAGTTAACGACGGACGACGGACGACGGACGAAGAGTGATGCCAATAGCTCACCTTTGAGCCTTCAGCTCAGGTGAGCTAAAAACAATGATGTATACACTACACACATTTACTTGTGTGTAAAGATTGTTTACTACTGCGAAACAATGGCTCGACAAATCTTCACTCATTATATCAAGGGTTCAGTGCAAAACTATTGTATCTCCTTCTTTATTCATATGTAGTTACAATAATTTTGCGCTGACATCTCGATATATTCACTCTCTTGTTTACATTTAGCGAGAATGGGGTGGAGCTGAACACACGATGACATTGCGTCAGTATGACTGTAATTCCATGCTCAGTCGTGAACGCCATCATACAAAAATGGGGGCCAAGGTATAAATAATCAAAAGTTTAAAATATTTTTGGTGTTTTCCTAACAGGTAACAAAAGGACCAGCATGATTGCTGCTGGTGTGGAAGATATAAAGATTGCTGCTAAAGGTAACTATCATCTTTTTGTCTCGCCTTTTCGTAGAAAAATGCGATACATAGGGATCACTTTGTCGTCCGTCCGTCCGTTACGAAAACTTAACGTTGGCTATAACTTTTCTCCAAACTTAACCTTGGTTAGTTAACTTAACCTCAGTTAACTTTATGTGATTGCCTCATTTTAAGTATTTGATACTTGGTCATATGTATTGTTGGCATTAGTGGACATCGCTGAACGACAAAAAGTACCAAGGTCAAGGTCATGTTTTGCGTTATTTACCCTTAACATCAGCTTGGATAGGTAAGTTAACCTCAGTTAACTTTTTCTGATAACTTTAATTTCTTTGTTTGATACTTGGTCATATGTATTGTTGGCATTGGTGGACATCACTGAATGACAAAAATTACCAAGGTCAAGGTCATATTTTGCATTATTTTCCCCAAACTTAACCTTGGTTAGGTAACTTAACCTCAGTAAACTTTATGTGTTTGTCTCACTTTATGTCTTTGATACTTGGTCATATGTATTGTTGGCATTGGTGGACATTGGTGGATGTGAAAAAATACCAAGGTCAAGGTCTTATTTTGCATTATTTTCTCAAAACATAACCTTAGCTAGGTAACTTACTCGGTCATATATGTATTGTTGGCATTGGTGGACATTGCTGAAAGACAAAAAATGCTAAGGTCAAGGTCATATTTTTGCATTATTTTTCCCAAAACTACACCCTGGTTAAACCACTTAACTTCAGTGACTTAATTTCTTATGATTACCTCGCTTTTATTTATTTGATACTTGGTCATATGAAGTGTTGTCTTTGGTGGACATCATTTAAGCACAAATTTAATAAAATATTTCATATGTCGTTTGCCGCGGTGGGCGACGCAACCTCAGACCGAGTTCTTGTTAAACCTGTTTTCTATCAAAAGCAGATTTTTCTTGTAACTTAAGACTTTTATCTTTGTTGTTAACTAATTTGCCATTACTTCTTTTAGGAATGTTCAGAAATCTTTTACGCAATCTCTTAAAGATGTTACATAACACAATTAGTAATTAACTGTTGCTTTTCTGTGCTCTGACCCAAAACATTTAAGTGGGTAGATAGGTAGGACTTTTTTTTTACCAAGTTCTCTTACAGTGGTAAGCGTTTAACAAAACATGATGTCCTTATGTTTTCAGTTTAGACTGATTTATAATAATATAATAACAATTTAAAATGAACCAGATATATATTGGCATGATGTGCGACGCGATCCTAAAAAAATGTAAAAAAAGAAAAAGAAAGTTCCCTAAAATGTAAAAAAATAAATAAATAGGTAGCTGCCTTTTTAGAGGGTAGGTCTGAGCACAGCAGAAAAACATTTTTTTAAGGTTGACCTCAATTAGATGGTCAAGTCGTCTGTTGAAAAGATTTATTGCTTGGGATTTATTACTTCAGCAACTAGGTAAGATAAAAACAAATCATGAAAGTATCCTAAAGAGGAATGAACTCGTATGCTTTGTCAAAGGAAATTGTTTTTCTTCTTGAAAATACTTCGTTTCAGTTATTTAAAAAATAAACAACAAGTAACACCCTGACTGATATGGTGATCTTTTCTATAATTTTTTTTTCAGCAGATGAAATTGGGGATAGTAGTGATATACATAAGCCGACAATGTTGAAGCAGACCAACCAGTCAGGTGACACAGATGTTCCAGGGAGACAGAAGCTTGCTCTGCAGTCTGGTGACCCAGATGTACCAGGGAGACAGAAGCTTGCTTTCCAGAACAAGACGCATCATTGTACAATCTGTGACAAACATTTTAGACTGCGTTCCAGTTACAGAGTAGGTATTTTATATGAATGAAAGTGTTATTTAGTTGTACCAGTTTAAGGGCATTATAGTGATAATTTAATACAAATAAACCCTTATTCCAGATCAATGATTTTGAAACAAAAAGGAAATAGTTTTGTGCAAATTGACATTGATATTGCAAGGAGAGTAACTGTTATTTAATAGTAAATTTTATAAGGTCCTATTAATTTAATGTATTTATATTAATTACAGAAAAGTTAATTGCAAAAAAACTGCATTTTGTAATCCAAGTCAGGTTCATGCCACTGTTCCGAGAGTATCCATTAGTTTTTTAGCTTTACTGGCCAAGAGCAGATTATGGCATGATCTGTTGTCCATCGTCCATCTGTCATCCATTAACTTTGTAGCTCGACTATTTGAAGAATAAGAGAGCTTATGTACTCGCCCTGGCATCGGCATCCCACATCAAGGTTTGCATGTAAGCTGTGTTTACAAGTCTATGTCTCTTACATTTCTTATCCTAGCACAATCAAATTTGGCCACGGGCTTCCTAATAGCATTATCTTAAGGGCTGCATAAGTAATTTTGGTTTCTGTAACCCATGGGCTCCCATGGAACCCAAATTATGATAGCCCTTAAAATGTGTCCCATTTCACATCAAATTGTGCATGTAAGCTGTGTTTACAAGTCTATATCTTTTACATTTCTTATCTTAGCACAAGCAAAATTTTGCTTGCGTAAGCTGTGTTTACAGGTATATATCTCTTAAATTTCTTGTTGTAGCTCAACTAAATTTGGGAATTGGTTTCCTTATAGTATGTTATAAAGGGTTGCCTAAGTAATTTTGTCTTCCACAAGTTCTAGGCTGCCATGGAACCCAAATTGTGAAGGCCCATAAAATGTGCAATAAAGGCAGATTCAAGGTTTGCGTATAAGCTGTTGTATATATGTATAATTTCCCCCCTCCCCCCCACCCCCCGATTTTACATATTTCTGTATTGCTTTGGTCAATTCTTACACAGAGCTATTTTGCTCAAACCGGCGCCCCCCCCCCCCCCCCATCGGCCGATTTTAAATATTTCTCTGTGTTGCTTTGGTCCAATTCTTACACAGAGCTATTTTGCTCCCCCCCCACCAACACCTAATTTTCATTTTATTTTCCATTATTTGGATATTAAAATTTTAATTTGAACGCAGTCAATTTAGATGAAATTCAGTTATACAGATGAAATATCAATAAAAAAAACTGAAATGAGGCCACAATAAAAATTGCTAGATTCTTCATCCTCTCCCTCCCCAAGTTGCCTTTCGACCACAAATGTCTTTAAAATGACAGCAATTTTGGATTAAAACTGATAAAAATAAAAAAAAGTTCAAAAAGTCTCACCCTGCCCCAAATTTTACTGTAATTTGTAAGAGATCTAACAATAATTTCATATCGGACCCGAGTTTCTATACCAGCCCCTTCCCCCACAACTCCACCTCCACATTGTTTTAGCCTTGTTTTCTGATGGTATACACTGGCTATATAACTTATTTTTCTCTGAAAAATCAAATAGTTGAGCTGCGCTGTTCTCTCCGACAGCTCTTGTTGTTGTCAACACTCTAGCACCTTCATTTTGCATCCAAACTTTATCAAAACTTGACCAAAGTCTTGATATTCGTAAGAGCTTGGACCGAGTTCGAAAACCATCAGTTTTGGATTATAAACCCTTGATTGAATAAAAAATGCTATATATTGCCTTGCCAAACACTCGAGCAACTTCATTTGCATCTGATCTTTACCAAACTTTGCCAGAGTGTGTAATATCAATGGAAGCTTGAACGAGTTTGAAAAACACCAGTCTCAGATAATAAACGCCAGAGTTATGGTCCTTGATTTAATGAAATAATGCTATTTTTTGCCTTGGTCAACACTCTGGCGCCTTCATTTTGCATCTGATCTCTACCAAACTTATCCAGAGCCTTAATATCAATGAAGCTTGGACTAGTTTGAAACCACCATATCGGATAATAAATGTCATGAGTTATGATTGTTGATATCAATGAATGCCCGGAGGAGTTTGAAAAACAGCCAGATCGGACCATTTACACTGGAGTTATGGCCCTTAATTTTCTGAAATATGCTACAATTTAGCCTCGTTAACATGATAGAGTCTTCTTTTTTATCTGATATTTTTCAAACTTTACCAGATTGTTGATATCAATGAATGCTCAGACTAGTTTGAAAACCAGCCAGACTGGGCCCTTGAACTACTGCTGTATTTTGCCTCATTAAACCGATAGGACCTTCGTTTTTCGTACGATCTTCACCAAACTCTACCAGATTGTTGATATTAATGAAAGCTTTGACGAGATCGAAAAACATGCTGTATTTTGCCTCGTTAAGACGATAGGGCCTTCATTTTTCATCCGATCTTTAACCAAACTTTACCAGATTGTTACTATTCAGGGATCAAAAATGGGATGCGAGGTAGTACTGGTTTTTACGGACCAGTGGACCTTAAGGGGTACTGGTCCGTGTCAATCAGTACTGGTCCGTACTGGTCCGTATAATAAATATCCATAAAATCAGAACAAAATCAGAACAAAAATCATTCCTAACATATATAAAGCCATTTTATTATACAATTCACCAGCTGCAATTCTTCACCATTCGTGTATATTATCTACTTGAGTAGAAAACAGTCTAGGAAGTGACCAACGAAAATGTGTGACATTCAGAAACACTTGTCGCGTTACTTTGTCACTCCGCGACCACTGGTGTAAATCGACTATTTTCTCTGATAAAACATACCAAAACATGCAGAGGTAACCTCAGTAAGGTTCAAAATCGTCCTACATTGTCATTTATTTGCATTTAGACACGAGAAAGTAAAAATCTCTTACATGCTAAGCCTTTGACCGCCACACATCCCTTTGAAAACAAATGGGCGCCGCCATTTTGATTTGCCGTCATATATACGATGCGTAGCGATTGGTTCACAAGCCAGCGTTTCCTGCCAATCACAAGTGATCACTTTCTAGACTGTTTTCTAGTCAAGTTCGAGAGCCGTGTCTCCCAAATTTATTATTTTCTGTCACCTTTTAAACATCTTAGTGAACGAAATGGATTTTTCAGAGACGCTTTTGTCCTTTTGTTGTATGTATGCAAGGTGTGTATTTGACGATGTTGGGTAGACTACAGCAGATTCCACCACTCGCAAATACGGACTAGTGCACCTGTTTGTGTACTCGCCCGTACCTCGTCCAGCTCGCATTTGCGAGCCGGCGCGATGCGCACCATTTCGTTCCCTGCTATTAATGAAAGCTTAGAGAAGTTCAAAAAACCAACTAAATCGGATTAGTAACACCAGGAGTTATGGCCCTTGATTAGTTCAAAGTTGCTCTATTTTTGCACTTGTGAAGATGATAGGACCTTCATTTGGCCAGATTTCAGGGAAACTTTGCAGGGTTGATCAGTACCAGTGCCTAGTTGTGCAGATTGTCTCCATGTTCCGGTTGAATGATTTTTGGTGCAGTTATGGCCCTTTAAAAGGTTTAAATACACAAATTAGACTAGTTCTGTAAAACTCCAAAGATATGAGTAAAGAATGTGTTTGGCCTAATGGTGGTGAAGATATGGCTATAAGGGGAGGTTGGAGGCCATACGTATACAGCTGTATTTGAGCTATATACTCCCGTGATAAGATCAGGGAAAATCACCTTTCAGTCAGGGAAAAATCAGGGAATTTCATTTTTGGATTTCTGTGGCCACCCTGACAGGCCCTAGCTCTTGGGCTTCTTGTTGGACTTCCAAATTTGATATAAAGGAAGTCTGGACTTCCTAAATTTCAACCTTAGTGGAAACCCTATGTAAGAGAAAACCGTTATTGAAAGTTGATAAGTTTGTTATATTAGTAAAATACCATACAAATGCTTCTAGGGCCATTGTGGCACAATGGTTAAAAATTCAGAACTCTGCATTTCAGATTCATATGGATAAACACAGAGGGGAAGAAATATAATTGTGGGATTTGCGACAAATCCTACACAGCCAGATATTCATTGGTAGTACATCAGAGGTGTCATACTGGGGAACAAACCATATACATGTTCCTGTTTGTGGAGCGAGGTTTTCACAAAGTGGTCATTGTGTTAGACAT
>JAWPHD010025602.1:0-15850 GCA_037043455.1 Cyrtodaria siliqua
GTGTAAGACCTGAATATATTTGTGTAAGAACTGCATATATATGTGAAAAAAACTGAATATATATGCGTAAGAACGGAATATATATGTGTAAGAACTGAATATATATGTGTAAGAACTGAATATATATGCGGAAGAACGGAATATATATGTGTAAGGCCTGAATATATTTGTGTAAGAACTGAATATATATGTGTAAGAACTAAATATATATGCGTAAGAACGGAATATATATGTGTAAGAACTGAATATATATGTGTAAGAACTGAATATATATGTGTTAGAACGGAATATATATGTGTAAGAACTGAATAAATATGTGTAAGAACTGAATATATATGTGTAAGAGCTAAATATATATGTGAAAGAACTGAATATATATGCGTAAGAACTGAATATATATGCGTAAGAACTGAATATATATGCGTAAGAACTGAATATATATGCGTTAGAACGGAATATATATGCGTAAGAACGGAATATATATGTGTAAGAACCGAATATATTTGTGTAAGAACTGAATAAATATGTGTAAGAACTAAATATATATGCGTCAGAACGGAATATATATCTGTAAAAACTGAATATATACATTGTATGCGTAAGATCGGTATATATGTGTAAAAACTGAATATATATGTGTAAGAACTGAATATATTTTTGTAAGAACTGCATATATATGTGTAAGAACTGAATATATATGCGTAAGAACGGAATATATATGTGTAAGAACTGAATATATATGTGTTATAACTGAATATATATGTGTTAGAACGGAATATATATGTGTTAGAACGGAATATATATGTGTAAGAACTGAATATATATGTGTAAGAACTGAATATATATATGTATGAGCTAAATATATATGTGTAAGAACTGAATATATATGCGTAAGAACTGAATATATATGCGTAAGATCGGAATATATGTGTAAGAACTGGACATATATGCGTAAGAATTGAATATATATGCGTAACAACTGAATATATGTGTAAGAACTGAATATATATGTGAAAGAACTGAATATATATGTGTAAGAGCTGAATATACATGGGTAAGAACTGAATATATATGCGTAAGAACTGAATATATATGCGTAGGATCGGAATATATGTGTAAGAACTGAACATATATGCGTAAGAATTGAATAAATATGCGTAAGATCTGAATATATGCGTAAGAACTGAATATATGCGTAAGAACTGAATATATATGTGTTAGAATGGAACATATATGTGTAAGAACTGAATATATATTTGTAAGAACTGAATATATGTGTGTTAAGAACGGAATATATATGTGTAAGAACTGAATATATATGCGTAAAAACTGAATATATATGTGTAAGAACAGAATATATATTGTAAGAACTGCATATATATGTGTAAGAATTGAATATATATGCGTAAGAACGGAATATATATGTGTAAGAACTGAATATATATATGTGTAAGAACTGAATATATATGCGTAAGAACTGAATATATATGCGTAAGAACTGAATATATATGCGTAAGAACTGAATTTATATGCTTAAGAACGGAATATATATGCGTAAGAACTGAATATATATGTGTAAGAACTGAATATAGATGTGTAAGAACTGAATATATATGCGTAAGAACGGAATATATATGTGTAAGAACTGAATATATATGTATAAGAACTGAATATATATTTGTAAGAACTGGATATATATGTGTAAGAACTGAATATATGCGTAAGAACTGAATATATGCGTAAGAACTCAATATATATGTGTAAGAACTGAATATATATGTGTAAGAACTGAATATATATGCGTAAGAAAGGAATATATATGTGTAAGAACTGAATATATATATATGTGTAAAAACTGAATATATATGTGTTAGAACGGAATATATATGTGTAAGAACTGAATATATATGTGTAAGAACTGAATATACATGGGTAAGAACTGAATATATATGTGTAAGAACTGAATATATATGTGTAAGAGCTAAATATATATGTGTAAGAACTGAATATATATGCGTAAGAACGGAATATATATGTGTAACAACTGAATATATTTGTGTAAGAACTGAATATATATGTGTAAGAACTGAATATATATGCGTAAGAACGGAACATACATGTGTAAGAACTGAATATATTTGTGTAAGAACTGAATATATATGTGTAAGAACTAAATATATATGCGTAAGAACGGAATATATATGTGTAAGAACTGAATATATATGTGTAAGAACTGAATATATATGTGTTAGAACGGAATATATATGTGTAAGAACTGAATAAATATGTGTAAGAACTGAATATATATGTGTAAGAGCTAAATATATATGTGAAAGAACTGAATATATATGCGTAAGAACTGAATATATATGCGTAAGAACTGAATATATATGCGTAAGAACTGAATATATATGCGTTAGAACGGAATATATATGCTTTAGAACGGAATATATATGTGTAAGAACTGAATATATTTGTGTAAGAACTGAATATATATGTGTAAGAACTAAATATATATGCGTAAGAACGGAATATATATCTGTAAAAACTGAATATATACATTGTATGCGTAAGATCGGTATATATGTGTAAGAACTGAATATATATGTGTAAGAACTGAATATATTTTTGTAAGAACTGCATATATATGTGTAAGAACTGAATATATAAGCGTAAGAACGGAATATATATGTGTAAGAACTGAATATATATGTGTTATAACTGAATATATATGTGTTAGAACGGAATATATATGTGTAAGAACTGAATATATATGTGTAAGAACTGAATATATATATGTATGAGCTAAATATATATGTGTAAGAACTGAATATATATGCGTAAGAACTGAATATATATGCGTAAGATCGGAATATATGTGTAAGAACTGGACATATATGCGTAAGAATTGAATATATATGCGTAACAACTGAATATATGTGTAAGAACTGAATATATATGTGAAAGAACTGAATATATATGTGTAAGAGCTCAATATACATGGGTAAGAACTGAATATATATGCGTAAGAACTGAATATATATGCGTAGGATCGGAATATATGTGTAAGAACTGAACATATATGCGTAAGAATTGAATAAATATGCGTAAGAACTGAATATATGCGTAAGAACTGAATATATGCGTAAGAACTGAATATATATGTGTTAGAATGGAACATATATGTGTAAGAACTGAATATATATTTGTAAGAACTGAATATATGTGTGTAAGAGCTAAATATATATGTGTAAGAACTGAATATATATGCGTAAAAACTGAATATATATGTGTAAGAACTGAATATATATGTGTAAGAACTGCATATATATGTGTAAGAATTGAATATATATGCGTAAGAACTGAATATATATGTGTGAGAACTGAATATATATATGTGTAAGAACTGAATATATATGCGTAAGAACTGAATATATATGCGTAAGAACTGAATATATATGCGTAAGAACTGAATTTATATGCTTAAGAACGGAATATATATGCGTAAGAACTGAATATATATGTGTAAGAACTGAATATATATGTGTAAGAACTGAATATATATGCGTAAGAACGGAATATATATGTGTAAGAACTGAATATATATGTATAAGAACTGAATATATATTTGTAAGAACTGGATATATATGTGTAAGAACTGAATATATGCGTAAGAACTGAATATATGCGTAAGAACTCAATATATATGTGTAAGAACTGAATATATATGTGTAAGAACTGAATATATATGCGTAAGAACGGAATATATATGTGTAAGAACTGAATATATATATATGTGTAAAAACTGAATATATATGTGTTAGAACGGAATATATATGTGTAAGAACTGAATATATATGTGTAAGAACTGAATATATATTTGTAAGAGCTGAATATACATGGGTAAGAACTGAATATATATGTGTAAGAACTGAATATATATGTGTAAGAGCTAAATATATATGTGTAAGAACTGAATATATATGCGTAAGAACGGAATATATATGTGTAACAACTGAATATATTTGTGTAAAAACTGAATATATATGTGTAAGAACTGAATATATATGCGTAAGAACGGAACATATATGTGTAAGAACTGAATATATTTGTGTAAGAACTGAATATATATTTGTAAGAACTAAATATATATGCGTAAGAATGGAATATATATGTGTAAGAACTGAATATATATGTGTAAGAACTGAATAACTATGTGTTAGAACGGAATATATATGTGTAAGAACTGAATATATATGTGTAAGAACTGAATATATATGTGTAAGAGCTAAATATATATGTGAAAGAACTGAATATATATGCGTAAGAACGGAATATATATGTGTAAGAACTGAATATATTTGTGTAAGAACTGAATATATATGTGTAAGAACTAAATATATATGCGTAAGAACGGAATATATATCTGTAAAAACTGAATATATATGCGTAAGATCGGATTATATGTGTAAGAACTGAACATATATGCGTAAGAATTGAATATATATGCGTAAGAACTGAATATATGCGTAAGAACTGAATATATGCGTAAGAACTGAATATATATGTGTAAGAACTGAATATATTTTTGTAAGAACTGCATATATATGTGTAAGAACTGAATATATATGCGTAAGAACGGAATATATATGTGTAAGAACTGAATATATATGTGTTATAACTGAATATATATGTGTTAGAACGGAATATATATGTGTAAGAACTGAGTATATATGTGTAAGAACTGAATATATATATGTAAGAGCTAAATATATATGTGTAAGAACTGAATATATATGCGTACGAACTGAATATATATGCTTAAGATCGGAATATATGTGTAAGAACTGGACATATATGCGTAAGAATTGAATATATATGCCTAAGAACTGAATATATGTGTAAGAACTGAATCGTAAAAACAGAATATATATATGTAAGAACTGAATATATTTGTGTAAGAACTGCATATATATGTGTAAGAATTGAATATATATGCGTAAGAACGGAATACATATGTGTAAGATCTGAATATATATGTGTAAGAACTGAATATATATGCGTAAGAACTAAATATATATGCGTAAGAACTGAATATATATGCGTAAGAACTGAAAATATATGTGTAAGAACTGAATATATATGTATAAGAACTGAATATATATGTGTAAGAACTGAATACATATGTGTAAGAACTGAATATATGCGTAAAAACTGAATATATGCGTAAGAACTGAATATATATGTGTAAGAACTGAATATATATGTGTAAGAACTGAGTATATATGCGTAAGAACGGAATATATATTTGTAAGAACTGAATATATATATATATGTGTAAGAACTGAATATATATGTGTTAGAACGGAATATATATGTGTAAGAACTGAATATATATGTGTAAGAACTGAATATATATGTGTAAGAGCTGAATATACATGGGTAAGAACTGAATATATATGCGTAAGAACTGAATATATATGCGTAGGATCGGAATATATGTGTAAGAACTGAACATATATGCGTAAGAATTGAATAAATATGCGTAAGAACTGAATATATGCGTAAGAACTGAATATATGCGTAAGAACTGAAAATATATGAGTAAGAACTGAATATATTTGTGTAAGAACTGCATATATATGTGTAAGAACTGAATATATATGTGTAAGAACTGAATATATTTGTGTAAGAACTGCATATATATGTGTAAGAACTGAATATATATGTGTACGAACTGAATATATATATGTGTAAGAACTGAATATATATGCGTAAGAACGGAATATATATGTGTAAGAACTGAATATATATGTGTAAGAACTGAATATATATGTGTTAGAACTGAATATATATGTGTAAGAACTGAATATATATGTGTAATAACTGAATATATATGTGTAAGAGCTGAATATATATGTGTAAGAACTGAATATATATGCTTAAAAACTGAATATATATGCGTAAGATCGGAATATATGTGTAAGAACTGAACATATATGCGTAAGAATTGAATATATATGCGTAAGAACTGAATATATGCGTAAGAACTGAATATATGCGTAAGAACTGAATATATATGTGTAAGACCTTAATATATTTGTGTAAGAACTGCATATATATGTGTAAAAACTGAATATATATGCGTAAGAACGGAATATATATGTGTAAGAACTGAATATATATCTGTAAGAACTGAATATATATGTGTTAGAACGGAATATATATGAATAAGAACTCAATATATATGTGTAAGAACTGAATATATATGTGAAAGAGCTAAATATATATGTGTAAGAACTGAATATATATGCGTAAGAACTGAATATATATGCGTAAGAACTGAATATATATGTGTAAGACCTGAATATATTTGTGTAAGAACTGCATATATATGTGAAAAAACTGAATATATATGCGTAAGAACGGAATATATATGTGTAAGAACTGAATATATATGTGTAAGAACTGAATATATATGCGTAAGAACGGAATATATATGTGTAAGGACAGAATATATTTGTGTAAGAACTGAATATATATGTGTAAGAACTAAATATATATGCGTAAGAACGGAATATATATGTGTAAGAACTGAATATATATGTGTAAGAACTGAATATATATGTGTTAGAACGGAATATATATGTGTAAGAACTGAATAAATATGTGTAAGAACTGAATATATATGTGTAAGAGCTAAATATATATGTGAAAGAACTGAATATATATGCGTAAGAACTGAATATATATGCGTAAGAACTGAATATATATGCGTAAGAACTGAATATATATGCGTTAGAACGGAATATATATGCGTAAGAACGGAATATATATGTGTAAGAACTGAATATATTTGTGTAAGAACTGAATATATATGTGTAAGAACTAAATATATATGCGTAAGAACGGAATATATATCTGTAAAAACTGAATATATACATTGTATGCGTAAGATCGGTATATATGTGTAAGAACTGAATATATATGTGTAAGAACTGAATATATTTGTGTAAGAACTGCATATATATGTGTAAGAACTGAATATATATGCGTAAGAACGGAATATATATGTGTAAGAACTGAATATATATGTGTTATAACTGAATATATATGTGTTAGAACGGAATATATATGTGTAAGAACTGAATATATATGTGTAAGATCTGAATATATATATGTATGAGCTAAATATATATGTGTAAGAACTGAATATATATGCGTAAGAACTGAATATATATGCGTAAGATCGGAATATATGTGTAAGAACTGGACATATATGCGTAAGAATTGAATATATATGCGTAACAACTGAATATATGTGTAAGAACTGAATATATATGTGAAAGAACTGAATATATATGTGTAAGAGCTGAATATACATGGGTAAGAACTGAATATATATGCGTAAGAACTGAATATATATGCGTAGGATCGGAATATATGTGTAAGAACTGAACATATATGCGTAAGAATTGAATAAATATGCGTAAGAACTGAATATATGCGTAAGAACTGAATATATGCGTAAGAACTGAAAATATATGTGTAAGAACTGAATATATTTGTGTAAGAACTGCATATATATGTGTAAGAACTGAATATATATGTGTAAGAACTGAATATATTTGTGTAAGAACTGCATATATATGTGTAAGAACTGAATATATATGTGTACGAACTGAATATATATGTGTAAGAACTGAATATATATGCGTAAGAACGGAATATATATGTGTAAGAACTGAATATATATGTGTAAGAACTGAATATATATGTGTTAGAACTGAATATATATGTGTAAGAACTGAATATATATGTGTAAGAACTGAATATATATGTGTAAGAGCTGAATATATATGTGTAAGAACTGAATATATATGCGTAAAAACTGAATATATATGCGTAAGATCGGAATATATGTGTAAGAACTGAACATATATGCGTAAGAATTGAATATATATGCGTAAGAACTGAATATATATGCGTTAGAACGGAATATATATCCGTAAGAACGGAATATATATATGTGTAAGAACTGAATATATTTGTGTAAGAACTGAATATATATGTGTAAGAACTAAATATATATGCGTAAGAACGGAATATATATCTGTAAAAACTGAATATATACATTGTATGCGTAAGATCGGTATATATGTGTAAGAACTGAATATATATGTGTAAGAACTGAATATATTTTTGTAAGAACTGCATATATATGTGTAAGAACTGAATATATATGCGTAAGAACGGAATATATATGTGTAAGAACTGAATATATATGTGTTATAACTGAATATATATGTGTTAGAACGGAATATATATGTGTAAGAACTGAATATATATGTGTAAGAACTGAATATATATATGTATGAGCTAAATATATATGTGTAAGAACTGAATATATATGTGAAAGAACTGAATATATATGCGTAAGAACTGAATATATATGCGTAAGAACTGAATATATATGCGTAAGAACTGAATATATATGCGTAAGAACTGAATATATATGCGTAAGATCGGAATATATGTGTAAGAACTGAACATATATGCGTAAGAATTGAATATATATGCTTAACAACTGAATATATGTGTAAGAACTGAATATATATGTGTAAGAACTGAATATATATGTGTAAGAGCTGAATATACATGGGTAAGAACTGAATATATATGCGTAAGAACTGAATATATATGCGTAGGATCGGAATCTATGTGTAAGAACTGAACATATATGCGTAAGAATTGAATAAATATGCGTAAGAACTGAATATATGCGTAAGAACTGAATATATGCGTAAGAACTGAAAATATATGTGTAAGAACTGAATATATTTGTGTAAGAACTGCATATATATGTGTAAGAACTGAATATATATGTGTAAGAACTGAATATATTTGTGTAAGAACTGCATATATATGTGTAAGAACTGAATATATATGTGTACGAACTGAATATATATATGTGTAAGAACTGAATATATGTGCGTAAGAACGGAATATATATGTGTAAGAACTGAATATATATGTGTAAGAACTGAATATATATGTGTTAGAATTGAATATATATGTGTACGAACTGAATATATATGTGTAAAAACTGAATATATATGTGTAAGAGCTGAATATATATGTGTAAGAACTGAATATATATGCTTAAAAACTGAATATATATGTGTAAGATCGGAATATATGTGTAAGAACTAAACATATATGCGTAAGAATTGAATATATATGCGTAAGAACTGAATATATGCGTAAGAACTGAATATATGCGTAAGAACTGAATATATATGTGTAAGACCTTCATATATTTGTGTAAGAACTGCATATATATGTGTAAAAACTGAATATATATGCGTAAGAACGGAATATATATGTGTAAGAACTGAATATATATGTGTAAGAACTGAATATATATGTGTTAGAACGGAATATATATGAATAAGAACTCAATATATATGTGAAAGAACTGAATATATATGTGTAAGAGCTAAATATATATGTGTAAGAACTGAATATATATGCGTAAGAACTGAATATATATGCGTAAGAACTGAATATATATGTGTAAGACCTGAATATATTTGTGTAAGAACTGCATATATATGTGAAAAAACTGAATATATATGCGTAAGAACGAAATATATATGTGTAAGAACTGAATATATATGTGTAAGAACTGAATATATATGCGTAAGAACGGAATATGTATGTGTAAGGACTGAATATATTTGTGTAAGAACTGAATATATATGTGTAAGAACTAAATATATATGCGTAAGAACGGAATATATATGTGTAAGAACTGAATATATATGTGTAAGAACTGAATATAAATGTGTTAGAACGGAATATATATGTGTAAGAACTGAATAAATATGTGTAAGAACTGAATATATATGTGTAAGAGCTAAATATATATGTGAAAGAACTGAATATATATGCGTAAGAACTGAATATATATGCGTAAGAACTGAATATATATGCGTAAGAACTGAATATATATGCGTTAGAACGGAATATATATGCGTAAGAACGGAATATATATGTGTAAGAACTGAATATATTTGTGTAAGAACTGAATATATATGTGTAAGAACTAAATATATATGCGTAAGAACGGAATATATATCTGTAAAAACTGAATATATACATTGTATGCGTAAGATCGGTATATATGTGTAAGAACTGAATATATATGTGTAAGAACTGAATATATTTTTGTAAGAACTGCATATATATGTGTAAGAACTGAATATATATCCGTAAGAACGGAATATATATGTGTAAGAACTGAATATATATGTGTTATAACTGAATATATATGTGTTAGAACGGAATATATATGTGTAAGAACTGAATATATATGTGTAAGAACTGAATATATATATGTATGAGCTAAATATATATGTGTAAGAACTGAATATATATGCGTAAGGACTGAATATATATGCGTAAGATCGGAATATATGTGTAAGAACTGGACATATATGCGTAAGAATTGAATATATATGCGTAACAACTGAATATATGTGTAAGAACTGAATATATATGTGAAAGAACTGAATATATATGTGTAAGAGCTGAATATACATGGGTAAGAACTGAATATATATGCGTAAGAACTGAATATATATGCGTAGGATCGGAATATATGTGTAAGAACTGAACATATATGCGTAAGAATTGAATAAATATGCGTAAGAACTGAATATATGCGTAAGAACTGAATATATGCGTAAGAACTGAAAATATATGTGTAAGAACTGAATATATTTGTGTAAGAACTGCATATATATGTGTAAGAACTGAATATATATGTGTAAGATCTGAATATATTTGTGTAAGAACTGCATATATATGTGTAAGAACTGAATATATATGTGTACGAACTGAATATATATGTGTAAGAACTGAATATATATGCGTAAGAACGGAATATATATGTGTAAGAACTGAATATATATGCGTAAGAACTGAATATATATGTGTTAGAACTGAATATATATGTGTAAGAACTGAATATATATGTGTAAGAACTGAATATATATGTGTACGAGCTGAATATATATGTGAAAGAACTGAATATATATGCGTAAAAACTGAATATATATGCGTAAGATCGGAATATATGTGTAAGAACTGAACATATATGCGTAAGAATTGAATATATATGCGTAAGAACTGAATATATGCGTAAGAACTGAATATATGCGTAAGAACTGAATATATATGTGTAAGACCTGAATATATTTGTGTAAGAACTGCATATATATGTGTAAAAACTGAATATATATGCGTAAGAACGGAATATATATGTGTAAGAACTGAATATATATGTGTAAGAACTGAATATATATGTGTTAGAACGGAATATATATGAATAAGAACTCAATATATATGTGTAAGAACTGAATATATATGTGTAAGAGCTAAATATATATGTGTAAGAACTGAATATATATGCGTAAGAACTGAATATAAATGCGTAAGAACTGAATATATATGTGTAAGACCTGAATATATTTGTGTAAGAACTGCATATATATGTGAAAAAAATGAATATATATGCGTAAGAACGGAATATATATGTGTAAGAACTAAATATATATGTGTAAGAACTGAATATATATGCGTAAGAACGGAATATATATGTGTAAGGACTGAATATATTTGTGTAAGAACTGAATATATATGTGTAAGAGCTAAATATATATGTGAAAGAACTGAATATATATGCGTAAGAACGGAATATATATGTGTAAGGACTGAATATATTTGTGTAAGAACTGAATATATATGTGTAAGAGCTAAATATATATGTGAAAGAACTGAATATATATGCGTAAGAACTGAATATATATGCGTAAGAACTGAATAAATATGCGTAAAAGCTGAATATATATGTGTAAGAACTAAATATATATGCGTAAGAACGGAATATATATGTGTAAGAACTGAATATATATGTGTAAGAACTGAAAATATATGTGTTAGAACGGAATATATATGTGTAAGAACTGAATATATATGTGTAAGAACTGAATATATATGTGTAAGAGCTAAATATATATGTGAAAGAACTGAATATATATGCGTAAGAACTGAATATATATGCGTAAGAACTGAATATATATGCGTAAGAACTGAATATATATGCGTTAGAACGGAATATATATCCGTAAGAACGGAATATATATATGTGTAAGAACTGAATATATTTGTGTAAGAACTGAATATATATGTGTAAGAACTAAATATATATGCGTAAGAACGGAATATATATCTGTAAAAACTGAATATATACATTGTATGCGTAAGATCGGTATATATGTGTAAGAACTGAATATATATGTGTAAGAACTGAATATATTTTTGTAAGAACTGCATATATATGTGTAAGAACTGAATATATATGCGTAAGAACGGAATATATATGTGTAAGAACTGAATATATATGTGTTATAACTGAATATATATGTGTTAGAACGGAATATATATGTGTAAGAACTGAATATATATGTGTAAGAACTGAATATATATATGTATGAGCTAAATATATATGTGTAAGAACTGAATATATATGCGTAAGAACTAAATATATATGCGTAAGATCGGAATATATGTGTAAGAACTGAACATATATGCGTAAGAATTGAATATATATGCTTAACAACTGAATATATGTGTAAGAACTGAATATATATGTGTAAGAACTGAATATATATGTGTAAGAGCTGAATATACATGGGTAAGAACTGAATATATATGCGTAAGAACTGAATATATATGCGTAGGATCGGAATATATGTGTAAGAACTGAACATATATGCGTAAGAATTGAATAAATATGCGTAAGAACTGAATATATGCGTAAGAACTGAATATATGCGTAAGAACTGAAAATATATGTGTAAGAACTGAATATATTTGTGTAAGAACTGCATATATATGTGTAAGAACTGAATATATATGTGTAAGAACTGAATATATTTGTGTAAGAACTGCATATATATGTGTAAGAACTGAATATATATGTGTACGAACTGAATATATATATGTGTAAGAACTAAATATATATGCGTAAGAACGGAATATATATGTGTAAGAACAACTGAATATATATGTGTAAGAACTGAATATATATGTGTTAGAACTGAATATATATGTGTACGAACTGAATATATATGTGTAAAAACTGAATATATATGTGTAAGAGCTGAATATATATGTGTAAGAACTGAATATATATGCTTAAAAACTGAATATATATGCGTAAGATCGGAATATATGTGTAAGAACTGAACATATATTCGTAAGAATTGAATATATATGCGTAAGAACTGAATATATGCGTAAGAACTGAATATATGCGTAAGAACTGAATATATATGTGTAAGACCTTAATATATTTGTATAAGAACTGCATATATATGTGTAAAAACTGAATATATATGCGTAAGAACGGAATATATATGTGTAAGAACTGAATATATATGTGTAAGAACTGAATATATATGTGTTAGAACGGAATATATATGAATAAGAACTCAATATATATGTGAAAGAACTGAATATATATGTGTAAGAGCTAAATATATATGTGTAAGAACTGAATATATATGCGTAAGAACTGAATATATATGCGTAAGAACTGAATATATATGTGTAAGACCTGAATATATTTGTGTAAGAACTGCATATATATGTGAAAAAACTGAATATATATGCGTAAGAACGGAATATATATGTGTAAGAACTGAATATATATGTGTAAGAACTGAATATATATGCGTAAGAACGGAATATGTATGTGTAAGGACTGAATATATTTGTGTAAGAACTGAATATATATGTGTAAGAACTAAATATATATGCGTAAGAACGGAATATATATGTGTAAGAACTGAATATATATGTGTAAGAACTGAATATATATGTGTTAGAACGGAATATATATGTGTAAGAACTGAATAAATATGTGTAAGAACTGAATATATATGTGTAAGAGCTAAATATATATGTGAAAGAACTGAATATATATATGCGTAAGAACTGAATATATATGCGTAATAACTGAATATATATGCGTAAGAACTGAATATATATGCGTTAGAACGGAATATATATGCGTAAGAACGGAATATATATGTGTAAGAACTGAATATATTTGTGTAAGAACTGAATATATATGTGTAAGAACTAAATATATATGCGTAAGAACGGAATATATATCTGTAAAAACTGAATATATACATTGTATGCGTATGATCGGTATATATGTGTAAGAACTGAATATATATGTGTAAGAACTGAATATATTTTTGTAAGAACTGCATATATATGTGTAAGAACTGAATATATATCCGTAAGAACGGAATATATATGTGTAAGAACTGAATATATATGTGTTATAACTGAATATATATGTGTTAGAACGGAATATATATGTGTAAGAACTGAATATATATGAGTAAGAACTGAATATATATATGTATGAGCTAAATATATATGTGTAAGAACTGAATATATATGCGTAAGAACTGAATATATATGCGTAAGATAGGAATATATGTGTAAGAACTGGACATATATGCGTAAGAATTGTATATATATGCGTAACAACTGAATATATGTGTAAGAACTGAATATATATGTGAAAGAACTGAATATATATGTGTAAGAGCTGAATATACATGGGTAAGAACTGAATATATATGCGTAAGAACTGAATATATATGCGTAGGATCGGAATATATGTGTAAGAACTGAACATATATGCGTAAGAATTGAATAAATATGCGTAAGAACTAAATATATGCGTAAGAACTGAATATATGCGTAAGAACTGAAAATATATGTGTAAGAACTGAATATATTTGTGTAAGAACTGCATATATATGTGTAAGAACTGAATATATATGTGTAAGAACTGAATATATTTGTGTAAGAACTGCATATATATGTGTAAGAACTGAATATATATGTGTACGAACTGAATATATATGTGTAAGAACTGAATATATATGCGTAAGAACGGAATATATATGTGTAAGAACTGAATATATATGTGTAAGAATTGAATATATATGTGTTAGAACTGAATATATATGTGTAAGAACTGAATATATATGTGTAAGAACTGAATATATATGTGTAAGAGCTGAATATATATGTGTAAGAACTGAATATATATGCGTAAAAACTGAATATATATGCGTAAGATCGGAATATATGTGTAAGAACTGAACATATATGCGTAAGAATTGAATATATATGCGTAAGAACAGAATATATGCGTAAGAACTGAATATATGCGTAAGAACTGAATATATATGTGTAAGACCTGAATATATTTGTGTAAGAACTGCATATATATGTGTAAAAACTGAATATATATGCGTAAGAACGGAATATATATGTGTAAGAACTGAATATATATGTGTAAGAACTGAATATATATGTGTTAGAACGGAATATATATGAATAAGAACTCAATATATATGTGTAAGAACTGAATATATATGTGTAAGAGCTAAATATATATGTGTAAGAACTGAATATATATGCGTAAGAACTGAATATATATGCGTAAGAACTGAATATATATGTGTAAGACCTGAATATATTTGTGTAAGAACTGCATATATATGTGAAAAAACTGAATATATATGCGTAAGAACGGAATATATATGTTTAAGAACTAAATATATATGTGTAAGAACTGAATATATATGCGTAAGAACGGAATATATATGTGTAAGGACTGAATATATTTGTGTAAGAACTGAATATATATGTGTAAGAACTAAATATATATGCGTAAGAACGGAATATATAT
>JAWPHD010025603.1:0-15845 GCA_037043455.1 Cyrtodaria siliqua
TTGTTTGTTTGAGAATATAACCTGGCGGGGATTCTGTTATGTTTGTGATGTCATGTCTTTCGTTTAATCATCTTTGTAATTATTGTTTGTTTCTATGCGTGTTTTTGGTTGGATGTGGTCATTGAATGCCGCATTTCAGTAACAAGATACATATTGAATAATCGATTGCAATCCGTGTGTCTCCTCGATAGCTAAGTTGGTAGAGTGTTGGCATGGTAAGCAAGAGACCCTGGGATTGAGTGTTGGTTGAGCCACGTTTTTCAGAAAGGCAAGTCAAATTGATGAACTAAACGCCTTGTTGTTTGTTTTAATGCGTATGTTTGGTTGACCGTGTTCTGTGAAAGCTATATTACTTGTTCGACTTTTATAAATACTTTCAATATATGAACTGCATATGAAAATGATATCCATTTTCCCTCAGTTAACAAAGTGTAATTGTAAAGCAGCCATGGAAATTACACAGCCACCAATAAAGCTTGCCGTGTTTTCTTCAGCAAAATGTATTTCCACTTCAATAGAAGTCGTAAACATGTCATTGTAAATACATTTGTCATTTTAATTTCTAACTGGTTTGCTATTGTATATATGTGTATGCTATTGTATATATGTGTATACATATACACGTTTGACTGATCACTTATACACTACACTATTATTCGTGCCTAAAGTATTAACTATGGATATAAAAATCGAACAGGAAAAGTAGCATTAAAGGACGACAGTCAAACACAAAGAAACAAATAACAACTATATATAAAAATGAATAAGGCAAAATAAGACATCACAAACACACAAGGGTTGACAATAGAGCTACCGCCTTGGAACGGGCAATGGCAAAACAGGCCGCTGTGGGTTTAAACCAGGTTCTAGGTTGCACCAAACCTCACACACCCTACTGTCATCCCCACAAAACGGGGCAGTGTAAATAAAGAAATCCCCGCCATGAACTATTCTCTAACCAACAAGGCAGAATTAATAGGCAATGTAAATAAAACACAAAGTGCTCGCGTATATATAAATACAAAAACAAAATATCAACAAAGAAGGTACTCAATGACTTGACAAAAGCCAGAGCAACAAAAGAACAAACCATGGAGGGCACGACAAGACAAGATTGCAAGACAAACATCAAACGTCACCGTCCTTTTGGGCTTCAGGTAGACGTCATCATAGTGTCCACGGCCTGTTCGGTCATCACAGAATTAAAGAGGAAAACATAGTGGCGAACTGTAAATGGGTCCACCACCAAGCATGCAGTGCGTCACAAAATGATAGGGTCATAACTTCTTTTGACTGTTACTTGTGATACGCAGGCTTAATAACCTCTGCTCCCAGCTAAATTCCATTTTGTTTATATCGCCCATTCTTTTCTCGTTTAGGGCAACGCGTTTTGTTAGCAACTGGGACCATACGCCGCTGGCTATGGATGGTGTGAAAATACCGCATTGAAGGTTGCATGTTCACCGTCATATGCATACCATCTTCGAGATGGCTCAAATTTATGTACTACTGGCATTTTAAATATTGAGTTCTGCTCAACCCGGCGCTAGAGCGTGTGAATGGTAGCAAGCACATTTCACTACCGTTCATTAACAGTCTCAATCAAACCGAGACTGAAATATATTTTGTATTTATTGTGTTCGACTATTTCCAAATTTATCCTTTCATACCTTTTTCTTTCTCTCCGAGGAGGCTCTAAATAACCCAAGGTAATCTGTTTACGATCCGTGGAATAATTCTTCGATTCAAGTTATACAGATGCAAATATACAACTTATTTCAAAAATGTTTGATTACATCAGATAACATATATTTCAACCTATAATTTACATGTTCAATTAACGCTGTAAATCACCAAAAGCTCATAACTTTATTTAATACCGAATAAATGGTGTCATCTTATTATACTCACGATATTACAAATTAAGTGTTCAGTTGTGTTGGTAGATGCAATATCAAATTATACTCTAATTTGAATTTGATAAAAGTTATCTGATTATATATTGAATTTCATTAAAAAAAAAGTGAGCTATCTATGCTCAAACGGTATTTCATGAAAGTATGCCTTATGTTTTACATTTTTTCTATATGTATGAACTCCTTATAAGTGGATCTGAAATACAATTAAACATTTGTATTGTTTATTTAAGTAATATATATGATTAAACTAAAAATGCGGACTAAATAACTTTTGCATATTTAGAAAGGAATCTCCAACATCTTTTGTTATTTACATATTCAATCACACAACTGCAAGATTAATACGGATTAAATATGCATATCGGGTTAAAAAGAAAACAAGTCTCCATACTAACGCATGATATTTCTTCAAAGATGTTCTTACCCAACATGGTTAATGAGTTTCAAGCCTGTTAATTGGTGTATTTGTCTTTTCCGGAAACATTTTTGAAATTCCATTACAGGAAACAGAAACATGACTGGTCGTCTAGACATGCTTATACCATATAAGGAACACTTGTTACGCCAAGCATAATAAACTGATTTAGTGTGAAATATGCTCTAAAAGTATATGTATTCAATATTTAGATCAAATCCTTGCATGACTTATAAATAATAGTGTTCTTTGTAATGAATCGCTGTCAAGTTAATTACATTGTAATGTTGCATTCAGATGCACATGGTTAATAATTTTAACCGTGTTTAATGTAATACAGTATTACATTCTGATGAACTATGCAAAAGTATACGTATCCAATATTTAGATCAAATCCTTGCATTAGCTATGAATATTAGTGTACGTTGTAAGAAGTCACAGTCCAGTTTAATACATTGCAATGTGTCATTCAGATGCAAATGAGTAATACATTGTAACGTCTTAGTATTAGCTTGATACCCTATAAAGTGGCATTCAGATGTATAAGCTTGATACATTATAAAGTGTCATTCAGATGTATAAGCTTGATACATTATAAAGTGACATTCAGATGTATTAGCTTGATACATTATAAAGTTTCATTCAGATGTATTAGCTTGATACTTTATAAAGTGTCATTCAGATGTACCTGTGTATTACACTGTAACGTCGCATTCAGGTGTATTACCTTGATACATTATAAAGTGCCATTCAGTTGTATTAGCTTGATACATTATAAAGTGTCATTCAGATGTATTAGCTTGATACATTATAAAGTGTCATTCAGATGTATTAGCTTGATACATTATAAAGTGACATTCAGATGTATTAGCTTGATACATTATAAAGTGTCATTCAGATGTACATGTGTATTACATAGTCACGTCGCATTCAGGTGTATTAACTTGATACATTATAAAGTGCCATTCAGATGTATTAGCTTGATACTTTATAAAGTGTCATTCAGATGTATTAGCGTGATACTTTATAAAGTGTCATTCATATGTACATGTGTATTACACTGTAACGTCGCATTCAGGTGTATTAACTTGATACATTATAAAGTGCCATTCAGATGTATTAGGTTGATACATTATAAAGTGACATTCAGATGTATTATCTTGATACATTATAAAGTGTCATTCAGATGTATTAGCTTGATACATTATAAAGTGTCATTCAGATGTATTAGCTTGATACATTATAAAGTGTCATTCAGATGTATTAGCTTGATACATTATAAAGTGACATTCAGATGTATTAGCTTGATACATTATAAAGTGTCATTCAGATGTATTAGCTTGATACATTATAAAGTGTCAATCAGATTATTAGTTTGATACATTGTAAAGGTTCATTCAGATGTATTAGCTTGATACATTATAAAGTGTCATTCAGGTGTATTAGCTTGATACATTATAAATTGCCATTCAGATGTATTAGCTTGATACATTATAAAGGGTCATTCAGATGTATTAGCTTGATACATTATAAAGTGTCATTCTAGCGTATTAGCTTGATACATTATAAAGTGCCATTCAGATGTATTAGCTTGATACATTATAAAGTGTCATTCAGATGTATTATCTTGATACATTATAAAGTGTCATTCAGATGTATTAGCTTGATACATTATAAAGTGTCATTCAGATGTATTGGCTTGATACTTTATAAAGGGTCATTTAGTTATATTAGCTTGATACATTATAAAGTGTCATTCAGATGTATTGGCTTGATACATTATAAAGTGTAATTTAGTTATATTAGCTTGATACATTATAAAGTGTCATTCAGATGTACATGTGTATTATATTGTAACGTTGTATTCAGAAGTATTAGCTTGATACATTATAAAGTGTCATTCAGAAATATTAACTTGTTACATTATAAAGTGTCACTCAGATCAACATTTGTATTACATTGTAACGTTGTATTAAGATACATATATTTAATACATTGTAACGTTGCATTAGAATGTACATGTTTAATAAATTGTAATGTTATTGTAAGAAGATAGCAACTTAACATCAGATATGTTTCCCTTTAAGAATGTACCAATGCTGGCGAGGGTACAGCGATCTTCGTCAAGACGATTCAAATCTATGTAAAAATCCTTTTTCATTTACCATTATACAGTTATTTTTTTAAACGTTGCAAATTGTCCTTTAAGATGCAAATAGTAATAATTGAGAAGTTAATCTTCGTATTTCTATTGATATCAATCCATAGCAAAAGATATACACATACAACAAGACTGTAGTTTAATAAATGCAACTGCTCTCTTGAATAAGAGTTGTTTTTGGTTCGCTTTGTTCTGTGAATGCTTCAATTTCTGTTCGATCTGTATACATACTTCCAATCTAAATACAACATAAGGGATGATAACATGTTATTATTTAATACAAAATACAAACTATTCGAATTCTCTAGATCCACCCACATGGTCCGTACGTTTTGTTTATGGTTCGTTCATTAAATGGTTTAATCATTGTCAAACATCAGTAAGCATAGTTCAATAGCACTGCCATTTTCTTAACAATTGGCCGATTGATCTGAAAATCAAACATGACTGACCCCAAATGGTATATATTTTGATAGTTTTTTGAAGAAGTTGTGGAGTAGAGCTGGTGATCTAGGACATAAACAACAATCTGAGATCAAGTAATGCCCACTGTGACCCCGAATTTACAGTTATCGATATAACACATTAAATGCTCCCTAGTGAAAACATGTCTGCTGGGAAACGTCTTCCTTCACTTCGAGTATAATTCAATAAGACGTGTTACATGGACGTAAAACCCCATTTCATTTCTGAATATAATCTGCGTTTGCCCTGCCGTTCATACAGCAAACTGAATCCCTACTGCGTTGTCATTTAATGTAAAGTATTAGAGTAATATTATTACAAATCCCAGTGGTGCAGTTCAACCATTTATTTGCTTCAGTATTGAAAGAAATTAATTTTGTTTTGGTAATGTTTTTTAACATCAATTTATCCGACTTCAATCTTCCTCAGTATCAATGTAGCAGACCGATACGAAAGCAACACGCACAGCGACAATATAATATATAAATGTCACTTTCTCAATTGTATCCATTACGCTGAACATCTTTAATGGACACTTTGTTTGGGAATAAATTACTTGTTTCCGCTTTAGATGGCTCCTGTGATACCCCGTCATGGACAATAAATCGTCTTCAGCGACATTATATACCAGCAAATCAAGACACTTTGGAAATAAAGCATACAATTGATAATATATATCCAGTGTATGGTATTTTATAAAAGCAAACATGTTCATCAACTTATTAATTTTGACAACGTTTGCCTTTGGTAGTTGAATGATTTCCCTGCCTTTAGTAATGTTTGAAGAATTATACTAGAGATGAAACAGGTATTCATAATAACCATACTGCAATGAATTCGGTGAAGCGATTTCGATGATGTGATCTAGTGGTCTAGCGTTCGACCCAGGATCGAATAGTCGTGGGTTTGATCCCCGCCATGACCATATGTGTTGTGTTCCTGAGCAAGACGCTTTATCTGAATTTGCTTAGTACTGGTTCTACCCAGGAAGACATCGCGATTAAAATAAGTTCAGAGAACTTTCGTAACACTCGATGTAAAATAAATGAGTTTAAATAAGTACACTCTACTCAATAATGTGTAGCCATATATTTTTTTAATTCGACTCTTAAGCAAGTGAGTGATGACCTATTTTGTGCTGGCATTTCTAAACCAAAGACAAATGGGATGGACTGCCTCTGGCACAGAAATTCGACTGTCAAATATGGCCGAACATATTTTAAAATGGCGTAAAACACCATTCAAACAAACAAACAAACAAACAAACAAACTAAACGTAGGACAAAAGTTAGGCATGTAGACCAACTTGGTTGATTTGGAAGATATAGTATTTTGACTATTACTTGCGATGCGCCCGCTTAATAACCGCTGCTCCCATCACTAAATTCCATTTTTTTTTATTTCGCTCTTCGGGGCATATACTTTTATTAGATATTGGGACCATAGGCCGCTGGACATGGAATAATTGCATTTAATATGGTATCTTTACCGCCATATGCATGCCATCTTCGGGATGGTTAAAATTCTGTACTATTGTTTTATGAATATTGAGTTCTGCTCAATTTGGGGTTAGGGGGCGTGAACGGTAGCAAGCATATTTCACTACCGTTCATGAACAGTCTCAATCAAACCGAGACTGCAATGTCTCTTATTTCTCGTGTTCGGCCGTTTCCAAAGGTCCACTTTCATACTCTTTTATATACATATATATATATACTGAGGGAAACAACTGAGCAAGTGTTTTTGATGAAATAATACTGTATGCAAGATATACTGACATTTTGGGACTTTACGGTCTTGACCCCTACGTTCATTTATTCGTTACGTCATACGGAAGTTCGACTGTTATTGATGTATGTTTAATAAAATATTATGTCTATGGCAGTAGTTTCTTGATTTTACAACCAAAAATGTATTATTTCCAGGGTGCAACAAAAACTTGCTCATCTTTTTACCCTCAGTATATATATAAAGTGGGGTCTTATATAGCACGATATGATCTTGGAATCCCCTTTTCAGTAATTATTGAAATACCAGTGTAATTATCACCAAAATTTCAAAACGCAAGGTTAGATGCTGATAATGCTGTAAATTTTTCTAAGATGTAGCTCTTGTTTAACGAGTTAGGTTAGAAAACCCCAACGTGGGCTGACCATTTCCCTTTGTCGATAACGCTAATACCGTAATCTCTTTGACCTTTACGAAACTTTATATCAAGACTTTGGCCAAATAGTATGTTAATAAATGCAATAAATAGGATCGTTTGGAAGTAACAAACAAAAACAGGAGAACAATGTTGTTGGTTCGAATGAGAATTTGCTTTCTGAGGTTTTATACGCCGGTAATAAATGATAAATTCTCCATTCACTACCAGCGGTTAAATAAAAACGCCGAAAAAATGCGTAGTACCAGCAACAACGTGCCTTGGGAGAACAATAATGATAAAAAACGTGCAGGAGAGACAACTGCCGCCAGTGTACTCAGACAGTGGAATAGCCATTTTCTATTGAGGCAAATGGATTCGACTATCATGCGTCAACGTTTCCCAATAGATGCCCCGCCTTCTTGAAATGTGATGTTTATTCAAATTACACACTTCCTTTCCCAATAGAAAGTATATAAGATGCTACATTTCTCCCGACACCTAACACCGACTTAAATGATATTTATACCCCACAATGATTACCTTGTGAAGATAAACATGTGTTAATCTTTAAAGTTAGAAATGTGAATGTATGATCTTTGCGTCTTAAGTTTAACTTTATTTGTAATATCACCGTCATTAAACAATGCATCAAATTATTAGAAATGAACTTAATTGTTACATTTGTGTGAACACTTTTCCAAACTATAGAAAGGTAGGCCAAAGTGACCAATTAACACAGAACTTAAAAAACAACTCAGTATGTCGGCAGATCACCCCGTGACATAAATTTAAATGTAGGCCTGGATACAGAAAGATACTTAACTGCTGAACAAGTTAAAGGTGTTTTTATGTGCGTGACATTGCCCTCTTTCTTCTCTTAATGGTGTACTTTTACTGGAGCAAACCATTATTTGTTTAGTTTTAGTATCCTGTTCTTTACGACGGAGATAAAGCAACCCATGTAATGACTTCTATCCGGAACAGTGAAGACGCATTAATTGTATCATTAGTCGTGTATTTTAAGATTACACCTAAATACTTGAGTAAGTAGGAAGATGTAAAGCTTTTAGATAGGGACGTAAAACAAGTACAATAGTGTACATTATATGCTAGTAAGATCAGACGACATCAATTGACAATCAATCAGCGGGATGGGCAACATTTCCAGGGTAAATTCGGAGCTATTAAACTTTTGAAGAGTACATATATGAACAGACTCAATAAAACCAATTCTGCTACTTATATTTCTTGCTTCTGTTTGTTGCTTCCAAGGGATCCCCTTTTCAGAATTTATTATAAAGGTTAAATCAAACATTTGTGCAATGTATTCATAATTTGTTGCAAAATCTAAACAGGTAGTATATTTTACATGTTCCTCATGTTTCTACATGCAAGTAGGTGGGTCAGCATCATTCGACCCAAACAGCTTATTTAAAGCATACTCGATGTATGGTTTGTGTATTTTTTTGATAAAACTAAGACAGGTCTTTCAAAACAAGTAAGTAAAAATATAGCTTCTTATATTAGGGAACTATTAGTACAGAGCTTGACCTATAATGTACGTCTATGGAAAATGAATTGGTATAGTATGACCAGTAGGTGTGTGCAAGAACATATATTATTAGCAATTTTGAAAAAAAATAAAATTAATATTTTAGTTCAATCCTTTATATTTTTAATATGCATCTACACTCTCTTACCAGGATTCTATTATAGGTCACGACTGAGCAGAGAAAGTTGGTGAAAATAATTGAATTGAATTGAATTGGGTTTTAAGGCGCACCAACACATGAAAAGGTTATATGGCGCCTAAAAGGCATGATCTCATTGCCGCACAATTGTTCCTCGATGTTGGGAAGATGTACGCGCAATGAGATTTACTCGTGAAGTGAAAGAAGTTTGGGCTGTTGGGCAATCAAAAAACGAAATATAGTAAATGTACCCAAATACCCAGTGTACCGGAGTATAACCTTACAACATACCTGCTGTTCAAGAGGCTAACCGTATATGAGGTGTTGCATTGCCTTTATCAATTGCATGTGATGATAGGGCCTGAATCTGAATGAGTGATATCACTATTTGGAGTCCGTCTTATCAACAATTCATTTTGAAGGATTAATACCGCTGATTCAAATGAATGATATCACTAACAGATATTATCACATATTGGAATGACTGATATCACTGACTAAAATACATCAGTGATATCACCTATATCAGTGAGTGATATCACCAATTGGTACTTTCAAGCAATACATAATCCATACTAACTAAAGTAATATCACTCATTCGAATAGGTGATATTATTTATTCGAAGCGAATTGCTTGTAAATGATATCACTCGTTCAAATAGATTATATTACCTATTCGTTTTAAATAATGTATATTACTGGAAATAAATGAATATGAAAAACACAAATTAAATATAACAACATGTACCCGTATACCCACTATATTAGTCTTATATAAATGTACACCCTTACCAACCTGCTGTTAGGAGAAAAATTAAGAACTTAATCAGATTGGGGTTTCGTTTTGTTTTTAAATAGCAGTTGTTGATATAGCCAATTTGGAAAGGTGATATCACCAAATGGTATTGGAAATTCAATACATCTGGTTTAAGTACCCGTTAGGTGACAACTACTACTGCAATGTAAGTTGTAATATTAATTTTATGGACTTTGCAAGACTTCCAGTGTCGTGTTAAAGCTGACCTCCACGAAAAGGTTTTTTCACAAGCACAGAACTGGTCCTTTTGTCCATGTGTCACCTGAGACTATTCTTAAATCGATAGGATTTATTGCGGACGTTGCAAGAGTATGGTGTTGTCTCCACATGTTTGTTAACGTGTCTATGGTAATGTGCCCGTTCAAAGAAATGCTTGTTGCACACAGAGCATGTGAATCTTTTCATGGTGTACTTTATGCCTTACCAATGAACTTCTATCAAACAATGCCCTGAATTGCTTTTTGCAAACATCACGCGTGACTGATCGTTTTCGATTATACCTCTTACATGCTTCTAGACATTTCATTTCGATGTTGTTGTGTAAGTACAATCTTTGCAGTTTACACTAGGTTTAGGCGGGTTTGTGCTACAGCAAGCACCATCTGTAGACGGCACTGCTGGTGATGCTGTTTTCAAACCTCTGTTCGGTATTGTCAGAGAAAAATGTATACTTGGTTTAGGCGGCTTGGCATTGCAGGCACCATGTGTCACTGGTATTGGTGTGATTGTTAAGATTGCCTCGTCACGTTCATCTTCCATAGATGTACTAAGATCGACTTCATGAATGTTTATGGAAGAGCCTTCCTCAAACGAAACCTCCATCACAACAGTAGCTACAATTCCCTCCATTAGGTTACTCGGTAATTGTCGTTGAAGACCCATGACACCGTAAGAGAGAATCCGTGACATTAGAACTGCAGTCGTCAGAAAACCGTGACATTTCTGTAATGCTGACAAACTCACTGTAACGCCGAATAACAACATAATACAGGCAGTTGCAGCATGAAAACCGTGTATATATAACAATATCATTTCAGAGTAACTGCGTGTAGAGTGCGTGGTCCAGTGGTAGAGCGCCGAACTCAAGATCGAGAGGTCGTGGGTTCGATCCTCGCTGCGGCCACGTTATTTATCCTTGAGCAAGATAATTAATCCACATTGCTTAGTACTGGTTCTACCCAGGAAGCCATCGAGAGTGATTAATCAAAGTTGAAATAACTTGTTTCGCAATCGATGTAAAATAAATATGTTTAAACTAAACTAACAACTTCCAGGCTGCAAATATTTCAATGTTTTAAACAAATATTTGATTTACTGTATATTTCTACTTTCGCTTTCAATATTTGAAGTGATCCTGTATATGTTTACACAATACATTCTGACTAAACATCAATGCGTATTTGTTGTGTAGGTGAAAAAGAATACATCTTTACCTTAAATCGATCCAAACTTGTTAGCAGCGGTGTAAACTTTCGCAAAACAAGCTAAACACACACGTGAAAAAGTGACTATTCGTGACGCATCCGTCGTTGAGCAACCGAGACTGGGTTTCGTCGAGAATAAATTTGCGCTGATACCGGGTTTACACCCAGTGGGTTATTTGCTGGCATTTTATTCCAATGGTCACAATGGGTAAACCGAATATTTGTATTTTTTCATTGGGGGCGTTTGTAAAAACATACACAAACAACTAGCAATATTACAGGCAATCAAAGAGAGAATAAAAAGCTTACAGGGATGGGATGTTATCTAGTTATGTTTATGACACCAATGTACATTTTAATCTTGACATTAAGTGAACATATTTTCGACAGCTTCATCAAAATAGTATGTGAGTTATACAATTGTACATATAAATCATGCAATGTGAACACTTTAAGTAAGCCTTTAGGCTAAAGATGAGTTTACAGCATCTGAAAACAACTTGTTTTGCATGTGATATGTTGTATTTATTCTCTCCAGACCAAATATGAAAGGAGAGACCCTTTACGTGGTCCCCACTTAATTCCATTAAGCGATGGGAAAAAAAAGAAGATATTAAAATTGGACAGGGAAAGTAGCATTCAATGACGACAGTCAACCACAAAACACAAAAACAAACACGCAAACAGACAAACGTATATTAGCAGGATTTTATAACGGATATTTCGACAATATAACATGTTTAAAAACAGTTTTACTCAAACAAATTCGATAACCTGTTTAAAATTACCTATTGAATGTTTTAATATTACTATATGCAAAGGTTTTAAGCCGAAATTAAGGTTTTATTTCATACCCCAGCCTACCCCGTTATCGCTTTTTGGAGATGGGGTTGGATGGGGTATGAAAGTTAATACTGGGACCACGTAATGCGTGCTGATATCGCCAATGCAAACGTGGTAGTATGTTATATTTAAACAGGAATTAACTTCTTTGAGGCCTTTATATCGTTTGTGATTTTGTGTGAAACTTACTGCACAAAAGTGTCGAGTTTTCTATTGGGTACATCTTCTAATGCGGAGGTTTTCTCCCCTACACTTAGCATGTTTAATAGACTTATTCCCCTTGGATCAGTAATATAGGTAAGTATGTATGTGCATGTAATAGTGCGTCAATTAACTGTCGACGCACTATGGCATGACCATTTTTTCCTTTTGTTTATAAATATACCATTAATACATTTAAATAATAGAAAATTGCCTCGTACTCGCGATATTCCTATGGCAGCAATTTTAGGCTTGCTTAAGACTTTGCATGTCCCTTATTTGATAGATTCGCCCCATTGTCAGTGATTCTGTAACGTCTGTTGACTAAACTCGTATTAATGGGGAATAACAGCCACATATTGATTACACTGTCGCCGTTCCGTGCTTGAGAAAGTGCCTTGTATAAGCGATATTAGGTGTTATGGCTGTTAATTTGACCAGGAATCAGTCTATTAACTGATTATGATTTATTTGTATCCAACTTTTCTAATGGATGAATTAGTTTAGGAAAGGAATCAAGTTGATTAATTGTTAATATTGGCGAAACGTCTAAATGATGCCGTAACAGAAAGCGTACTTCATATTCGTTCAAGCGGTTTCACGACATGCATCATTAATCAATACCATATGAAAATGTCAATGATTTATGATTTCTGCAGGCACAAATTATTTAACGATTTTAAATTAAAGATAATACTAATATGTAATTTTATGCTGACATATCAAAAGCATGTTTATGTCAAAAGATGTTATCTATAAAATTAAACATTCCCGTAAGAAACACACTTGTGATAAAGTGTCCCTTGCAAATGTTCGGTGTTTCTGTGTGTGTTTGTGGTTGACTGTCGTTCTTGAATGCTGCTTTTCCTGTTCGATTTGTATATCTATATAGATAAACCGAAGTATATTAGGAGTCATGGATATTTATTTAATTCTAATCAAATATACGAAAACAGACATCAGAACGTCCTGTGATGTCATTAAGGTAAAAACATATTAAACGCACCAATAGGGATTACTGTAACATCATAAAATGTACAGCGTCTATTTTTAAATAATAAAATTATATCTGCAATTACTGGTGTTTGCCACTTATTCCGTTGTTTTTATAAAATATGATAAAGAAATGTTCCCACCAGTCCTAATATGCTTCCAAATGTCAAGTTAAGTGAAATGCCGCCAGTCGGTTTCCGTCTCACTCATTAACAGTGAAGTACATCAAACTATATATATATATTCCTGATTATTCTTGCTGGTCCAAACCTTCTTGACATTACAAAAATAAGTATAAAAATTCGAACAGGAAATTCAGCTTTCACAGAATACAGTAAATCCCAAAACACGCAAAAGACAAACATGAATGGCAATGTTAATAAGGAATAAGGAATAAAGAAATATGACGTCACAAACAAAATAAGGATTGACAATAGCGCTGGATTTCTTGTTCGAGATGTAGTACTAACCATTTGCATTGCATTTTTTGTTTTATTTTTTAACAAATCGTGACCAGGGGAACACTATATTGCCAATAGTTGTGCCATTTCAGTTCAAAGGCAGCAGCGAGTGTACGGTCGTTTTCGAAAGATTATTCCGATTCGTTACAATTCGTTAGATTCCTGGTCCTGATCAAGTTAATACAATCTTTTTTAAACTTGTTAAAATGTTTAGCAAAAGTGAGTATGAACCTAACATTTTGCACCGAGCTGCATGTTTATTGATTGACCCATTGACACATTTCGCCACTATGCTGTCCTCTTTGATTGTGCGATGACCGGATAGCGTGTAGACGTCTATCTAAATCCTGAAATCTCCGTCACGTTTGTTTTCAATGTTGTTTTATTGTGCCCTTAATGCTTCTTCTCGTCTTGCTCTGAAACTTGTCAAGTCTTTAAATACTGAGTACTTGTTCCGTGATTTTCTACACTTTTTGTTTTATATTCATAAATACATGATCATCGTTTTACTGTACTTATATTGCCTATTAATGCTGCGTAGTTTGTTAGAGGATATAACCTGACAGTTTTTTTTTTATTTACTCTATTTCGTTTAATTGGAATGACAATATATATGACTGAGGTTTGGTGCACCTTGACCCCTGATTTAAACCATGCGGCCATTTTGCCATGGACCGCTCCAATGCAGTAGACATGAAGTCAACTCTGGTATGTTTATGATAGCACATACCTTGCGTTTGATTTATCCTTGTAATTGATGTTTGTTTCGATGCGTGTTTGTGGTCCTTCTATGCTTCATTTCATGTTCGAATTGTATAATTATCTATTGTATTAGTCAGGTTATAATAGAGCCATCAAGCATTAAAAAAACTATAAGTTGACATGTATTAAATGCGAATCCCCTTTTAAAGAAATCGATACTCAAGTTATGTTTCCAACTCTTAAAGACGATTATTCCTATGGGGAATCTTCTTTCGTGGATAATGTTGTACATTAACCTGTATGTCCTATTCAGCTTGTTATCTATATTGCTGCGAGGTACACCAATTGGGATCTAGTGTTTCTAATGATTTGGAATTATGCAATTTCTCTTGCTCAGTATTTATTTTGGTACTGTTTTATACGTAGAATTGATAATTATGTATCACTGCTAGTATGTATCACTGCTAGTATGTATCACTGCTAGTAAACCAGTACCAAAATCATGTTGTTGCCAACTAACTTACAATGACAAGGTATCAGAAACTGAGTTTGCTGTACCAGTGATTTAACATTTTAGAACGACAGAAAGGAACGCACTTTCCCGACTACGGATTAAATCAAAATGGAGTTCTGACAAATGAGTAAAGAGTTGTCGCTAATGTATTGGTCGATATATGCATTGTGGATGCCGGGGTCGAATGTCATATTGAGATTTTTAAGCCGAAAGATTACTATCTCTTTACAGTGAATCGAATTGGAACTACTGGGCAGCATCACGACACAAAATGTATTATTAATTTAAGTGCACGTGTGCATATTGACCTTAGGATACTTACACCGAGAGTGACTATATATTTTACCACGAGTGTGATACGAATGCGATTATATATACAAACTCGAAGTTCAATTGTTTTCATTAGAAACCAATTAGACGCTAAAGTTCATACTTTATCAGGGAACAATGAATCTGAATATTGGAGGTTAAAGAGTGCAGTGATCGTGTACGCCGCTACACAGCGAACTTGTAGATTTGTATTAAATAGTGCAGTCGGCGCTTACATTTATTTATGTGCGGAAATCAAAGCGAAATGAGTTTTCAATTTAAAACAGCGAGTGTGGAAGGTCCCTGCTTTAAAATATACACCCACACACATGGTACTGTAGAAATCAAAGCTTCCAAACCCAATGGCACCGCAGATCCACCAAACACGATGAGATTTCACAATAAAATGATTTAAAAACTTTATCAGTGTGTTGTTATCAATGCATATATCTCCATTCATCGCTGGAATGGAGATGGTCAAAACTAAATTAAAGTTTAGGCATGAATTTACGTCAAGACTTTAGACCAGAATTGTTTTTTCTACACAGATAGAAAGACAGACGGTTGGGTGTTTTTAATCTGTTATTTCCTAATAACCAGAATTTTGCAACAAATGTAAAACAAACAAGACAATATATTAACCAATATACAAAATGATAATAATAACATTGAAAGCATGTGTCGGTGTGCATAAGGGCGTAACTAATGTCGAAACTAAACTGATGCTTAAAACAGTCAATAATCAAGCTTTCTATAAATGCCTTCTATCCCGTTTTTTTTTGAT
>JAWPHD010025604.1:0-15844 GCA_037043455.1 Cyrtodaria siliqua
GGTTTGGCCTGTCGAATGATAGAGTTTGGATAAAGCGATTCATTTAACTCATCGTCAGTAGCTTTAGCAACAGTGTACATATGATATAAAATTTGGCTGTTGTTGGCAGGATTGTTACTTTAAAAATCATTGAGATCCCCTCACTATTACCATATATAACCAGATCCCCTCACTATTACCATATATAACCCCATCCTATAACCATATACACACTTCCACGTTAAGGCGGGTGCGGGAATTTGCGATGACGAGCCATACGTGATCGTAATCTGTTATGAACTTATAAGCTTGTTTGACGTTTTTTCCCCATCATTGCAAAAATCATCGGGTGAGCGATTCAGTGCCATTTTTAGCTCCACGTGACGAAAGTCCGGGGAGGTTTTAGCTCTACGTGACGGAAGTCCGGGGAGCTATTGCCATGACCACGGCGTCGGCATCGTCTGTAGACAGTAGGTTCGTTTTTAGCTCTGCTGGCCAAAGACCAGTAGGGCTTATGCCATGGTCATTGTGCGTCCGTCGTTCGTTAACTTTTTGATGTCTACACTCTAGCGCCTCCATTTTTCATCCGATCCTTACCAAACTTCACCAGATTATTAATATATTAAAATTGAAAGCTCGTATGAGTTCGAAAACCAGCCAGATAGGACCAGTAACACCGGAGTTATTGCCCTTGACTTAAGGAAACTTGCTATACTTGGTCTTACCAACACTAGCGCCTCTAGCCTTCATTTTTCAGCCGATCTTAATCATACTACATAAGATTATTAATATCAATGAAAGCTCGGACGAAAACCAGCCAGATCGTACCAGTCACGCCGGAGTTTTTATATTGCCATTGAATAAACGAAAATTGCTATATTTTGCTTGTCAATACTCTAGCGTTCCATTTTGCATCCTTAGTAGGTTATAATAGTGTAAATGAGTCTCTTCCAATAGTAAAGTTAGAATGTTGACAACCTGTTAAAATCTCAAACCTCGTTTGAATTCTGGGAAACTTACTTTATCATGCAAATAAACATGTCTGCCAATAAACATCAACAAGGAAATATGTGGTTTAATACCTTCTAAGAAACATTTCTTCAGGTGTATACTAACACCGGGTCAAAGGTCAACATTATTTTTACCCCTTGCAATTTCATACCCTGTCTTCAGTATCAAGCCTAGTTGTACATATCATCGCTGTGTTCCGGTTGAATGACTTTTGGCGGAGTTATTTAAAGGTTTTAATACGCTAACTTTGTACAGACTAGTTCTCCTGAACACCTGGCAGGATTTCAACAAAACTTGGCAGAAATGATCAGTACCAAGCCTAGTTGCAAAAGTCATTTGCAATGTTCCAGTTTAATGATTTTTGACAGACTTATACGCACACTTTATCCGGAATAGTTTTCCCGAACCTCTGGTTGGATTTCAATGAAACTTGGCAGGAATGATCAGTACCAAGCCTGAGCAAAGTTTCAGAACAATTCGAGCAGCAGTTGTTGAAAGTAACTGCTATGTCTCGCTACCCACTATCGTGGGCGAGACAAAAAACTGTCGAAATATGTTGCTGGGTTTCTTGAGAAGTTGTAATTTTTTATAGAAATGTCTACCATTTTGAATGTTGCATTGACCTTATTTTAACACATTTGAAAACCATATACCTCAGAATTATCCATGTGAAGTTTCGTGAAAACTGACCAAGCGGTTTTAGACGGGATGTTATTTACAAAACGACAGACGGACTGATCATAATAGCTCACCTGAGCCTTGGCTGCATCCTGTTACTACAAGCAGATGGAATACTGAATATAATATAAACAGTAATGGAAGACAAAACAAGAATAGGATTAAAACGGTGATTCTGTTTTATTTGTTATCTATTTTACATCAGTGCATCAACATAACATCATCTAACCCTTAACCCGCTACATATATATAATAGACTGTTCTCTTTCTTTGGATTAAGACCATTCCAATTATGTGACAAAGGGTGCTTTGGGGAAAATGACTGATCAGCAGCCATACATTGTAAATCTGATAAGCCTGTGAGTTACTCACAGGTTGATCTGGGTTTACAATGGACGCAAAGGCTATTATAGTCGTGCTTAGCGGGTTAAGGGCTAATATAACGAATATGACATTTTATTGGTATAACTAAATAAATAATGTTGAATAGATTAGTGGTTGGAAAAACTACAGCTATCACTGACGTGATGAATACCCGCTTTTTTTATTCCAAGTCAAACAAAGGGCCATATATTCTGTAATAAATTAGGCAATCAACCATGGGTGATGTACAGGGACATAAGGTCATCAGTTGTTATGCTATGAAGTTTGGGAACAACTTATTCAAAAAAAATGTTTGAGAAATGTTAGTAATTAAAATGTGTTACGTGACACGACGGGACAAACGCGACCGGACAGGACAAAAATGTGTTGCGTGATGGGGACGTGACAGGTTACGGACAGCGTGATTCTATACAGCCCCCACTTCACTTTGTAAAAGCGGGGGTATAAGGAGTTTCATCTCAATGTCTCATGGCTTGACAGAAAGGTGAACAAGCTAACAACTATGAATAGAATTGGGTTTTAAGGTGCACCAACACACGAAAGGCGCCTAACAGAAATGGATGTTCCAGGTTCATCCTCCATTTACATCAAGATAAAATATGGAGACTGGGCCTAGAACCTTCTTACCTGCAGAACTGCAGAGTTGCTCTATAGTAGACACTCATTTACGATGGAGCCACATTTTGCATACGCGGTGTCATGATAAAGAGATTGATTTAGCATGATAAAAAATGACAAATTGAATATGAATGGGGATTCATACCCCTCTGCACATGACAGTGTGTTTGTGAGATTGCAGTGATTGTATTCTACCTCAGCAACCACATGGGTAACAACAACCTTTGAACTCAGAATTTGACTGTGACCTTGAACTTATATTATATATATTGTAATGTCACACAGACCTGTTTACTTCTACAGAATGTCCGTAGTTTCTATATGTTCAGACCTAAAATACAGGCTACAGCCGTAGCTCATAATCGTTATCATGCTAATTACAAACATTTTACTTTTCAAACCTTTCAATGTCTAGATGTGGCATTAAAAGGCCGAAAAGATTTTTCAAAATTTATTTGGAAAAACTTCATCTGAAAAGGATCGATAATTGATTTGAGTTAAATTGGATTTTATCAACACAAAACCGCTATGGTATGAACATTCCAGACCCACTCTCCATTTACATAAACTGAATTGAATTGGGTTTTAAGGCGCACCAACACATGAAAGGTTATATGGCACCTAACAGGCATGAACATGCCAGACTCATCCTCCCATGTACATGGAGATAAAATATGGAAAATGGGCCTAGAACCTTCTCACCCTGAACTGCAGAGTTGCTGCAGATTCTATCGTAGAAACTCCATTTACGCTGGAGCCACGTTTATTATTTTTCTGCCACTGCTCTTTTTATGTGAGCGAGATGGCACCTGAAACAATGCAGGGAACATGATGAAGACCTTTAATGAACATGAACAAAAAATGATAAAATGAACATGAATTTGGGGGATTTTACCCCTCTGTCTACCCCTCCAAAGGGATCTGCAGTGGCCCTATTCTTTGCACCGTGACCAAACGGGGCCCCCGGGAACCACACGGGGCTTTTACATAAAACTATGCAGAATGGGCCTAGAACTTTCTCACCTGCAGAACTGAAAATTCTGTCATAAACACCCTTTACACTTTTGCCTGGATAAGTAGAATTTCTAATCTTGCATGGGAGGAAATTATTAAAGTACAGTTCATGATATAACAGTAGCTAGTTAAGTACTGTTCATGATATAACAGTAGATAATTAAGTACAGATATAACAGTATCAAGTTAATTCACTACAGTTCATGAGATAACCGTAACTAGTTAAGTACTGTTCATCATATAACAGTAGCTAATTAAGTACAGATATAACAGTATCAAGTTAATTCACTACAGTTCATGAGATAACAGTAGCTAGTTAAATACTGTTCGTGATATAACAGTAGCTAATTAAGTACAGATATAACGGTATCAAGTTAATTAATTCACTACAGTTCATGATATAACAGTGTTAAGTACAATTGAATTGAATTGGGGTTTTAAGGCGCACCAACACATGAAAAGGTTATATGGTGCCTAAAAGGCATGAACATGCCAGGCTCATCTTCCATGTACATCGAGATAAAATATGGAAAATGGGCCTAGAACCTTCTCACCCTGAACTGCAGAGTTGCTGCAAATTCTATCGTAGAATCTCCATTTATGCTGGAGCCAAGTCATTGTTTTTCTGCCACTGCTCTTAGTGATGTGAGCGAGATGGCACCTGAAACAATGCAGGGGTCATGATGAAGACATTTAATGAGCATGAACAAAAAATGACAAAATGAATATGAATGGGGTGGTCCTACCCCTCTGCATGTGACGGTGTGTTTGCAGTGGTTGTATTCTACCCCGGCAACCACACGGGGAGTGTTAAGTACAGTTCATGATATAACAGTACCTAGTTAATTAAGTATAGTTCATGATATAAAAGTAGATAATTAAGTACAGTTCATGATATAACAGTAGCTAGTTAATTAAGTACAGTTCATGATATAACAGTAGATAATTAAGTACAGTTCACGATATAACAGTAGCTAGTTAATTAAGTATAGTTCATGATATAATAGTAGCTAATTAATTACAGTTCACACTATAACATAATCTAATTAATTATGTACAGTTCCTGATATAACAGTAGATAATTCATTAAATACAGTACCCGATATCACAAAAGCTAAGTAATTAGGTACAGTTCAAGATATAACAGAATTTAATTAATTAAGTACAGGTCATGATATAACAGTAGCTAGTTAATTTAGTACAGTTCATGATATAACATTAGCAAGTTAATTAAATACAGTTCATGATCTAACAGTACTAAATTAAGTACAGTTCATGATATAACAGTATCAAGTTAATTCAGTACAGTTCATGGTATAACAGTATCAAGTTTATTCAGTACAGTTCATGAAATAACAGTATCAAGTTAATTCGGTACAGTTCATGATATAACAGTATCAAGTTAATTAGGTACAGTTCATGATATAACAGTATCAAGATAATTCAGTACAGTTCATGATATAACAGTATCAAGTTAATTAGTTACAGTTCATGATATAACAGTATCAAGTTAATTAGTTAAAGTTCATGATATAACAGTATCAAGTTAATTAGTACAGTTCATGATATACCAGTATCAATTTAATTCAGTACAGTCCATGATATAACAGTATCAAGTTAATTAGGTACAGTTCATGATATAACAGTATCAAGTTAATTAGGTACAGGTCATGATATAACAATATCAAGTTAATTAGGTACAGTTCATGATATAACAGTACCAATTTAATTCAGTACAGTTCATGATATAACAGTATAAGTTAATTAGGTACAGTTCACAATATAACAGTATCAAGTTACTTCAGTACAGTTCATGATATAACAGTATCAAGTTAATTCAGTACAGTTCATGGTATAACAGTATCAAGTTAATTCAGTACAGTTCATGATATAACAATATCAAGTTAATTAGGTACAGTTCATGATATAACAGTACCAATTTAATTCAGTACAGTTCATGATATAACAGTATAAGTTAATTAGGTACACTTCATGATATAACAGTATCAAGTTACTTCAGTACACTTCATGATATAACAGTATCAAGTTAATTCAGTACAGTTCATGGTATAACAGTATCAAGTTAATTCAGTACAGTTCATGATATAACAGTATCAAGTTACTTCAGTACAGTCCATGATATAACAGTATCAAGTTAATTCAGTACAGTTCATGGTATAACAGTATCAAGTTAATTCAGTACAGTTCATGGTATAACAGTATCAAGTTAATTCAGTACAGTTCATGATATAACAGTATCAAGTTAATTCAGTACAGTTCATGATATAACAGTATCAAGTTAATTCAGTACAGTTCATGATATAACAGTATCAAGTTACTTCAGTACAGTTCATGAAATAACAGTATCAAGTTAATTCAGTACAGTTCATGATATAACAGTATCAAGTTAATTAGGTACAGTTCATGATATATCAGTAGACTGGGCCCATCAATCCTAGAACTACTCTTTTAAATGCTGAATGTCAAGCAAGAGAGCTACTATTTTTGAAGTCTTTGGTATGACCAGGCTGGGGATCAAACCCACGATCTCAACACTCTACCAATAGACCAGAGCTGCTGTTGAAGAAATAACCAAGTTGGTAAGTGTTTTATAGTGCCAAACAGAGGTTACCGAAATTTGATCTCTACTGTGTTGATGTATATATTTACGGCAATTATGCTGTGTGCTTTTAAAGTGTACTTTCTAAGTAACTTGTATAACTTGTGTTGTCTAGAAAAAGGGAAGAAGAACAAATATAAGGAATCGACCTAATTCCTTATTACAGATGGTGTACCCTTTATGGTCGTGGGCACCTACGAAAGAGCCAGCATATTTGGCAAGGATAAACAGAAACGAGTCGGCGAAAGAGAAGAATAATTAAAGGTTTGTCTAGTTTAATTTAAAATGACCCGTTTGTAAAAAATAGTCTAGAGGTTGATTTAAGATCTACTGTGAATTCAAATTTTGGGTACTTTGAACTACGGATCGCGAATGGAACAAAAGGAGGTCATTCTATTTCTGAAGCAACTGACCATAACCCCACCCATCTGCGATTGATTATTTTTAAATGTTGGCTTCTAAAAACATAATTTATCTATTTCCCCATCTACTGGTGTAGAGGCCTGGTCAGTTTGGACTTTTTCCCAAGGAAAGACAGCAGATGCTCTAACACCATACCAGTGCTGACATTGAAGAAATATAAACATGTTGCTATTTGGTTTGTTATATTTAAGGCAGTTATGCAGTGTGTTTTAAAGTGTATGTTCTAAGAAATTTGTATAAGTTTAATCATCCAGAAATAAATGAGATTTTTTTTTTTAAGGAATTGCTACACCATTATTAGATTGTATACGGTTTGTGATCAAGAGCCTGCATCTTTGGAACGGACAAACATCTGAGGGATAAACAGAAACAAGTTGGCAAAGATAACAAGAGGTCAATGACCTTGAAGCTCTACTGATTGATTTTGATTTCAGGAAGTAGTCGCTACAAACTGTTTTCTTGAAAATCTATTTTTAGCCGTGGTGGCCATCTTGAATTTCCGGCCGACCTGAAATTTTGCTAGGATCAATTAGACATCAAGAGCAACATTCCTGTGAAGTTTCATGAAAATCCGTCAAGTAGTTTCAGAGGAGTAGTCGCTACAAGTTTTCATTATATAACTCTATGTAAACAAAGATGGCCACTGACAGCCATGTTTAACATTGAATCAAAATAATGTTCGACTCGGATAACCATCATGTCATGCTGATCATTTTAGAAAAAGTCCCATATCAATATCTCATAGTTTTCAAGAAGTAGTCGCTACAAACTTATTTTTTAACAAGAGGTCAATGACCTTGAAGCTCTACTGATTGATTTTGTTTTCAGGAAGAAGTCGCTACAAACTTGTTTTTTGAAAATCTATTTTTAGCAGTGGCGGCCATCTTGAATTTCCGGCCGACCTGAAATTTTGCTAGGATCAATTAGACATCAAGAGCAACATTCCTGTGAAGTTTCATGAAAATCCGTCAAGTAGTTTCAGAGGAGTAGTCGCTACAAGTTTTCATTATATAACTCTATGTAAACAAAGATGGCCGCTGACAGCCATGTTTAACATTGAATCAAAATAATGTTTGACTCGGATAACCATCATGTCATGCTGATAATTTTAGAAAAAGTCCCATATCAATATCACTTATACTTTTCAAGAAGTAGTCGCTACAAACTTATTTTTTTTAAATCTATTTTTAGCTGTGGCGGCCATCTTGAATTTCTGGCCGATCTGAAATTTTGCTAGGATCAATTAGACATCAAGAGCAACATTCCTGTGAAGTTTTATGAAAATCCGTCAAGTAGTTTCAGACGAGTAGTCGCTACAAGTTTTCAATATATAACTCTATGTAAACAAAGATGGCCACTGGCAGCCATGTTTAACGTCGAATCAAAATAATGTTCGACTCGGATAACCATCATGTCATGCTGATCATTTTAGAAAAAGTCCCATATCAATATCTCTTATAGTTTTCAAGAAGTAGTCGCTACAAACTTATTTTTTTTAAATTTATTTTTAGCCTTGGCGGCCATCTTGAATTTCTGGCCGACCTGAAATTTTGCTAGAATCAATTAGACATCAAGAGCAACATTCCTGTGAAGTTTCATGAAAATCCGTCAAGTAGTTTCAGAGGAGTAGTCGCTACAAGTTTTCATTATATAACTCTATGTAAACAAAGATGGCCGCTGGCAGCCATGTTTAACGTCGAATCAAAACGATTTTCAACAAGGACCAACATCATGTCATCCTGATCATTTTAGAAAAAGTCCCATATCAATATCTCTTACAGTTTTCAAGAAGTAGTCGCTACAAACTTATTTTTTAAAAATCTATTTTTAGCCGTGGTGGCCATCTTGAATTTGCGGCCGACCTGAAATTTTGCTAGGATCAATTAGACATCAAGAGCAACATTCCTGTGAAGTTTCATGAAAATCCGTCAAGTAGTTTCAGAGGAGTAGTCGCTACAATTTTTCATTATATAACTCTATGTAAACAAAGATGGCCACTGGCAGCCATGTTTAACGTCGAATCAAAACGATTTTCGACAAGGACCAACATCATGTCATGCTGATCATTTTAGAAAAAGTCCCATATCAATATCCCTTAGAGTTTTCAAGAAGTAGTCGCTACTAACTTGTTTTTTAAAAACCTATTTTTAGATTTGGCAGCCATCTTGGATTTCACATCTACTTGAATTTTTGCTAGGATCAACTAGACTTCATGGGCAACATTTCTGTAAAGTTTCATGAAAATCCATTCAGTAGTTTCAGAGGAGTAGTCGCTACAAAAAAAAAGTTAACGGACAGACGGACAGACGGACGGACAGACAGACGGACGGACGACGGACGCCGCACCACGGCATAAGCTCTGCTGATCTCTGATCAGTAGAGCTAAAAATCTATTTTTAGCCATGGCGGCCATCTTGAATTTCCGGCCGACCTGAAATTTTGCTAAGATCAATTAGACATCAAGAGCAACATTCGTGTGAAGTTTCATGAAAATCCGTCAAGTAGTTTCAGAGGAGTAGTCGCTACAAGTTATCATTATATAACTCTTATGTAAACATACACGGCCACTGGCAGCCATGTTTAACGTCGTATCAAAATAATGTTCGACTTGAATAACCATCATGTCATGCTGATCATTTTAGAAAAAGTCCCATATCAATATCACTTATAGTTTTCAAGAAGTAGTCGCTACAAACTTGTATTTTGAAAATCTATTTTTAGCCATGGCGGCCATCTTGAATTTCCGGCCGACCTGAAATTTTGCAAGGATCAATAAGACATCAAGAGCAACATTCGTGTGAAGTTTCATGAAAATCCGTCAAGTATTTTCAGAGGAGTAGTCGCTACAAGTTATCATTATATAACTCTATGTAAACAAAGATGGCCACTGGCAGCCATGTTTAACGTCAAATCAAAATAATGTTCGACTCGGATAACCATCATGTCATGCTGATAATTTTAGAAAAAGTCCCATATCAATATCTCTTATAGTTTTCAAGAAGTAGTCGCTACAAACTTATTTTTTAAAAATCTATTTTTAGCCGTGGCGGCCATCCTGAATTTCCGGCCAACCTGAAATTTTGCTAGGATCAATTAGACATCAAGAGCAACATTCCTGTGAAGTTTCATGAAAATCCGTCAAGTAGTTTCAGAGGAGTAGTCGCTACAAGTTTTCATTATATAACTCTATGTAAACAAAGATGGCCGCTGGCAGCCATGTTTAACGTCGAATCAAAACGATTTTCCACAAGGACCAACATCATGTCATGCTGATCATTTTAGAAAAAGTCCCATATCAATATCTCTTATAGTTTTCAAGAAGTAGTCGCTACAAACTTATTTTTTAAAAATCTATTTTTAGCCGTGGCGGCCATCTTGAATTTTCGGCCGACCTGAAATTTTGCTAGGATCAATTAGACATCAAGAGCAACATTCCTGTGAAGTTTCATGAAAATATGTCAAGTAGTTTCAGAGGAGTAGTCGCTACAAGTTTTCATTATATAACTCTATGTAAACAAAGATGGCCACTGGCAGCCATGTTTAACGTCGAATCAAAACGATTTTCGACAAGGACCAACATCATGTCATGCTGATCATTTTAGAAAAAGTCCCATAGCAATATCCCTTAGAGTTTTCAAGAAGTAGTCGCTACAAACTTGTTTTTTAAAAACCTATTTTTAGATTTGGCGGCCATCTTGGATTTCACATCTACATGAATTTTTGCTAGGATCAACTAGACTTCATGGGCAACATTTCTGTAAAGTTTCATGAAAATCTATTCAGTAGTTTCAGAGGAGTAGTCGCTACAAAAAAAAAGTTAACGGACGGACGGACGGACGGACGGACAGACAGACAGACAGACAGACAGACGGACGACGGACGCCGCACCACGGCATAAGCTCTGCTGATCTCTGATCAGTAGAGCTAAAAATTAAAGGTTTGTCTTGTTTAATTTAAAATGGTTTGTTAAAAAAAGGGTAGAGGTTGATTTTAGATCTAGTGTGAATTTGTGAATTCATATTTTATGTTTCAATCACAGTACACACATCTATGGTTGGAGTCTACATGCTCGGCAACCCAATCACAGTACACACATCTATGGTTGGAGTCTACATGCTCGGCAACCCAATCACAGTACACACATCTATGGTTGGAGTCTACATGCTCGGCAACCCAATCACAGTACACACATCTATGGTTGGAGTCTACATGCTCGGCAACCCAATCACAGTACACACATCTGTGGTTGGATGCTCGGCAAGCCAGGAGTATTCACAAGCAGCCTGTTCTATTTATCTGATAGAAATTTTCATTTTCCCATTCTTAATTTAAATTTATTATTTTGATCTATAGTAAGACAGTATAACGACAATTATGTGGAAACAATAATATCAAAGCACTGTTTTGATCAACCTGATGTACTTTGGACTAACTCCAACACAGAGTCAATGAATAATCTGTTGAAAATTGCAGTAAAATGGCAGCCACAGAAAACACACAATCTAGTGCTCAAACTCTACGATGTGGTCCAGGTACAGATGATTGAAAAAAAGTTCATTTACTCCCCCGTCTACCGGTGTAGAGGGGCATTTTGGATTCTGTCATTAGGCAAAATTTGAAAATATCTCGAGTCTCGAGGAGATAAATATGGAAATGATATGGGTCCAAAAATATCAACTTTTTTGCAGCATCAAATTTCCCTATTATATATTTGACATGAGATCGGGCCTAAAAATCCCGTCCACTACACCATACTAGTGGCATATATCAACAGTGAATACTGTTTTGGGATACTACAAAAGCAAAACCACAGATGCACTTGAATGGGGTAAGATAAGAGAAAGAAGGACTCTTAATGAATACATAAACAAACTTAACATAGATGGCTATAGTATAAAAGTAGTAGAGTCGGTTTTACTGTTATTGCCAGAATTTCCATTTATAGATGCAAGTACAGTTGGTGTCAATGATATAGGTTTCGATGAAATTAGATGTCTATATAAATACTGACAATACTCACTGGAAAATGCAGCAAAACACAAGCACTTTTGTTGAGAATTAAAAGATGAAAAAATAAAAAAATAAGTGTTGAAAGAAATGTCACCAAAAAGTAAACAAGAAGCACCGCCTGTCGGTGCAGACGCTCGACTTTCGAGGCCCTGTCTATTTATTGGGAAAGTAAGTTTTGTGTGTGTGTAGTTCTAAGGTTTATAGTCCCTCCGCCAACATACTCGCTAAGCCTTTCGGTATCTCACCGAGATGGGTACAATAGAGTCTGGACTTAGGGAAAGTAAGTTGAAAGGCATAATTCCTCTTAATTGCCAAACAGAATTATGGCACGCGTCATTGAGTTGTTAATATGAAAGTGAATGTATGTGTGATGCATCACTGAATTCTTTAAGGGGATTCTAAGATATAACGACAAAATTAAAAAAATATGAAAGACTTAGTTGACAAGCTTACTCACAGCCAGTCAATTTATCTTGTGTCTACTGTTTTGCAAGATGTGATAGAAGATAGAATTCAAAACTTTGTCCAATGAAGCATGGATTTGAAGCATTCCGCATAGAATTAGGGGATAAAGAGTATTTCATAAGAAATCCTAATGAACCAAACAATGAAGACATATGCACCACAATAAACAACGAGCAATTACTTAAATGGGAACCAACAACAATGCTGGGAGATAGATCTGAACTTGTACTGGCATGTGTGAGTGAATTTGAAAACGCATTATTTGCTGGTGTTATTAAGAGAACAATCAAATCTGCATTGGGTCCAAACAAATTACATTGCTGTGAAGAAGGAAGGTTGTTACAAATGCATTACATCAAATAAAGAAGATTCCCAGATATCAAGATCAGTAAATATTGACTGCACCATAATGAATTCTGAAACTGACTAAATAAATAAGATTGATATGAGTTAAGAGTCAAATACACCAGCTGTTGATAGTAATGATAATTTTTTTTTTATATATATTAATCGTTTGTTTTTGCAGAAGATGGTTTTGGGAAAGTTTACAAAGGAAGCTGGGAAGGAACTGATGTAGCTATAAAGAAAATGAAGACAAAGCAAGGTGTTTCATGCGACAGGTAGCTGCCATCAGTAGGACAAGACATCCCAATATTGTACACATAATGTGTGTGGCATACAGTCCATTGTGGTCTTTTAGTGAGCGGTAATCGATGTGTCCGTTGTTCTAAGTACAAGAGAGCACTGAGATGTATAGAGAGTGAATAGAATACAGACAAAATTCTAACAGAACATACGGCCATGCTACATTTAAGCACAAAGACATGACCTCGTCTGAATTCATTGTAAAGATAAATGAACAAAGAGAAGATATAAAGATGTTGCAAGATGAAGAAAAGGAAAATCAGACAAGAGTGTGATAGAATGATAGCAAAGGATGGACTGAATTTAAAACAACACAATCAACAATTCAAAGATAACAGATCTAATGTCTATTCTATCTGCCAGCCAGAATTCAAGGTCATTTCCTGACCCCAACTCCCCTCAATGACTTTTTTAGGATCAACAGTCCAAGAGAAATTCAAACAATCCAAAGAGTATGAGGTGGCATCCAATGATAATTCGCTGGTGTCTCTACAGAACATACTCTCATTATCTGAAAGTGAGTTAGATCTCCAGTCAGATATTTTGCAGACTTTACAAGAGGAAGCTCATAAAAAGCATGTCTGATGCCGACTGGAGGAGATACTGTGTGTTACTTTTGATGAAATCAAATAAGAGAAGACATTGTTTATGATAAAGATACTGGTGAGCTTGTTGGCATGCCATTGGGAATGAAATGCTGGAGTTTGAAAATATTATGAATAAGAGTTGCTCCACATCCAGTTCAAATCTCGCGAAATACATGCTGGTGGTAATGCTTAGAAGTTTGACTTGTAATTTTACCTTTTCCATTTATGGATATGCAACTAGAAGCAAAACAGCCGAATTTTTTATCCAATATTATGGCAAACTGTGTCAATACTTGAGCTTCAAATATCCCTGCAAGTGCTATTCTTCACCTATGATGAGGCATCACCATACAGACGTTTTTTTTTAATCTTCATCGAGTCGGAAAGGAACAGCTCAATTTTAAAACTGGCAATCCCTATGACCCAGAAGTATATTTTTCATCTCTGATGTTGCTCCCCTCCTCAAAACAATCAGAAACTGTGTAAGCAATTCCTACTCGCACAACAAAACTTGAAATCTATGGACAAACAGGAAGGACAACTCGTGGAATCAAATAGTAAAATTGTTTCAAGACACTGTGAACTTAACCTATTACTCACCTTGTCCGAAATTGTCTTTGGAGATGAGAATATCAAAATCCTGGCTGGCCACTACTTTCAGGAAACTGAAAACAGTCTAGTTCAGTCAGATGCCTCTTGTCCGAGTGATGGAAGTTCAAGCTTGAATTGTATTTGAACTTCCAACAAAAGCTTCCTGACCTGGAGGGCAAACAGACAACAACACAGTGGTGTCTAGAGAGGCCGATGACAAGTGCCTTTGGATATGTCTATCCACTGCTTGTTAACATAGCAAAAGCTGCCCTGATCTTACCAGTCTCGAATGCTTGGTCAGAAAGGGGAGCAAGCAGGACAAAGCTGATGAAAATGAGATTGAGGACAAGACTAACAGGCCAAATAGTGAACAGTCTTCTCACCATCTCGATCAATGGTCCTGATGTCACCAGCCCTGAATGTGACCAGATTTTTACACAGGCAGTGGAGACATGACTTCAAAAGAAGAAGCTTCACACATCCAAGAAACTACAGCAAAAACGGAAACAACAGCTGAAGCAGAAGCTCAGGCAACTGCAAGCTGCATATCAGGCAGAAGCCTTGCATGATTTTGATGATAATGGCACAGATATGAGCGAGGAAAATGAAGTGCAGTTGTCCCGTCTTCTCCAAGTTGAAAATGCAGAAATTGCTGCAACAAGTGCAAAAAATGTGGATGATGTATGCTCAGACAGTTAAAATGACAGTGATAGTAGTGTTGTAATTTTGTACAGGTACCAGTATTCAAGCCTGGTTACTGAGGACATTATGTCTGTCTTCGGTTAGCACCATAAATCTAGATGTGTATCTCTCTGCAGGGCTAACTCAGGCTAATGCTAATGATCATAATTTATGGGTTAGCATCCCTTATTTGGGAGATGCTCTATGAACCAGGCTAATGCTAATGCTACATGATTTATGTGTTAGCATTCCTTATTTGTAGATGCAATAAGATTGATGAGTTAGCATGCTAATATTTACGACCATGCTAACCCCTTATTTGGAAGAGACCTTATAAAAAGGGAGTGTTTTCATTGTTCGTGGCTTTTTCTTCGTGGCTTTTTCCTGGCTTTTACCTGGACTAACAAGAGATCAGTAGTTATGTGAGAGAGACACTATCATTATTAGTAAACTGTTGTTAATATTAATTCACCATTATAGTTGGTAGCATGTAGAAATAAAGTTATAGAATATAGAATTGGACTATATATTTCTTTCTACCTTTTGAGGTGAAGAAATTGTAAAAGTATTGAGAGTGATGAGGAGATTCACTTGGGATGAGGTGCACCATGCTTGTAGACCTCCAGATATTAATTCAGAATAGCCATAACAGCCCCTGTGAGAAAAGTTCAAGAACTAACAGTCAGTTCTAGAACTGTTCTAGAACTTAAAGAACTGTTCTTGAACTAGTATTGAAGTTCAAGAACTTGTATAGTTCTTGAACTTTAATGTTCAAGAACTGATATTTACCCCTATTATTAAAACCGCAAAGAGCGATACTATAAATTTGTCGGTGTTACCAAAAGGGTTTGATATAAATAGTGTTCCGAATGTAGTAACAGTTAATCAAGGATTAATGACTACAACTGCCCAACCAGAATATGCATTTAAGTCGGTTTTGTTTCAACCAAATGTTTATACACAATCGGTAGTACCCTAAACCAATGTGGGATTTGTACCTCTTGGGATCCAGGCTTTATCTTCGATATTACCACAAGGTAATCCAGCCGCACCATTTGGACCCTTTACTCCTTCGACCCCATATACATATCTGGGTTTTCACATTTATTGCCGTCTGGTACACCCATACCGAGAAATG
>JAWPHD010025605.1:0-15839 GCA_037043455.1 Cyrtodaria siliqua
TTGTAGAAAGTACTGACAGCAGGCATTCCAGGTGTCTCCTTGGAGCTAAGAGTGCTCAATCTCTGAACATTGTTCAGTTTGCTTTCACATCTTTTGCCAACCTTACTTCTAGTTCTGTTTCTGAGCAGTATCCCTCATTGTTTGACTGCAAGATGGGGAAGATAAGAGATGTTAGTGTGAGACTACACATCAACCCAGATGTACCTTCAGTGACCCAACGCCATCGGCGTATTCCCTTTCACGTCCGTAAGGATGTAGAAGCCGAACTCAAGCGTCTTGAAGACCTTGACGTCATTGAACCTGTTTCAGGCCCAACTCCTTGGGTTAGCCCTGTTGTTGTTGTCCCGAAGAAGTATTCTGGTGTTCGTGTCTGCATAGACATGCGTGAGGCTAACAAGGCCATAAGTCGGGAGAAACACCCCATGCCTACGGTTGAAGACTTAATGTCTGATCTAAACTTCTCTACTGTCTTCAGTAAGTTAGATCTATCTAACGCCTACCATCAGCTCGCTCGAGCTTGATGAGTCTAGCCGTTATATCACTACCTTTACCACTCATGTTGGTCTTAGACGTTGTAAACGTCTTCTGTTTGGTGTCAATGCTGCTTCTGAGATTTTTCAGAAAATCATCGCAGACCTGCTGGCAGACATTCCTGGGGCGAGAAACCTGTCAGATGATATCATAATCCATGGCAAGACACAGGCTGACCATGACCGTGCCCTGAAGCTAACGTTGGACAGGCTTAGCAGCAGTGGGGCAAAGCTTAACAAGGACAAGTGTGTCTTTTCTGTCAACAAGATCTCTTTCTTTGGTCATGTTTTCAGTGATGTAGGTGTGTCAGCTGATCCAGAGAAGATCAAAGCTATTGTTGGTCGTTCAGCTCCCCAGAATCCAGCTGAGATAAGGTCGTTTCTTGGTATGACCCAGTATGTTTCTCGATACATACCTCACTATGCAACCCTGACGGAACCGCTCAGGCGTCTTACGAGACAAGATGTTTCTTGGTCCTGGTCTCAAGATGAGCAAAATTCCTTTGACAGTCTCAAATCTGCTCTATCTAGTACTCAAGTAATGGTGTATTTTGACCCCAATAAGTCAACAGAGGTTCTAGTTGATGCGTCTCCTGTCGGTGTAGCAGCCATGTTTACACAAGACGGTAAGGTTGTTAGTTACGCGAGCCGTGCTCTTACCGATGTGGAACAACGCTATTCGCAGACCGACCGTGAGATGTTAGCAGTGGTATATGGTGTTGAACACTTCCATCTGTACCTCTTTGCTTCTGAGTTTAAGGTGGTTACGGACCACAAACCCCTTTTGGGTATCGTTTATAGTCAGAAACCTGCTTCTGCACGTATGGAACGATGGCGTCTACGCCTCATGCCTTACCAGTTCACTCTTGAGTACCGTCCTGGTAAAAATGACCTGAACCCAGCAGATTACATGAGCAGACACCCATATGAGCAACCTAAACGTGACAATGCTGCTGAAGCATATATCGCCTTTATAAGTCAGCATGCTGTGCCAAAAGCCAGGTCCCTTGACGAGGTACGCAGTTCCACACGAGAGAGTGCAACTCCACACGAGAGAGTGCAACTCTACAGAAGGTGATGACAGCTATTCAGACTGGAAGTTGGTGGGATGATCCCGATCTTGTACCCTTTCTTCGGTTCAGAGACGAGTTCTCTATCTATGATGGCGTTATCCTTCGAGACCATCGTCTGGTCATTCCCTCTCCTTTGCAGGAACGAGTTGTTGAAATAGCACATCATACACATCAGGGGATAGTGAAGACCAAACAGCTTGTCAGGGAAAAGGTGTGGTTTCCTGGTATTGACAAGATGGTTGAAGAAACTGTTAAAGCATGCATCCCATGTCAGGCGAACAAGCGTGAGCCAGTATGTCCAACTCCCCTTCCTTCTGGACCTTGGTCGGAAATCGCAAACGATTTTGCCGGTCCATTCCCTTCTGATCAATATCTGCTTGTTGCTGTCGATGACTATAGTAGGTTTCCAGAGGTCGAAATTGTATACTCTACATCTGCAAAGGTCGTTATTCCACGGCTGAATGCAATATTTGCACGCCAAGGGTATCCTAGTGTTGTGAAGTCAGACAACGGTCCACCTTTCCAGGGACACGAGTTCACTGAGTTTGCTTCCACCTGTGGGTTTAAGCATAGGAGAATTACTCTATTGTGGCCTGAGGCCAATGGTACTGTCGAACGATTCATGGCTACTCTTAACAAGTTTGTTCGTGCTTCTGTCTCCGACAATCGTGACTGGAAAATTCATCTTCATAACTTTCTCATGCACTATAGAGCTACTCCTCATAGTGCGACTCAAATTTCTCCGTTTGAGGCACTCACTGGCAGGAAAATGAACATAGGCCTACCAGATATTCCAAAATCTGAGCCCATTCCTGTTTCTGCTCGCATGTCTCAGAATGATGCAGTTAGCAAATCCAAGATGAAGGAGTATGCGGACAAGAGACGACACACCGTTCCGTCCTCTCTCACTCCAGGTGACTACGTGTTGGTCAAACAACGTAAGTTGGATAAACTTACACCCCCGTACAACCCAGACCCGTACACTGTTGTGGAGAAGCGTGGAAGTATGGTGATTGCAGATCGGAATGGTCATACCATCACTCGCAACTCTTCACAGTTCAGACCGGTCAATGTCAGTATTTCTACAGAGGAGGAAGAAGAGTCTGACCCCAGCTCCAACGAAGAGCCATCCTTTCAGGATAACTCTGAGCTGTCCTTCCAAATTCCTCCTAACCGACCTGTTCAAACTTCTACTCAACATGTCCCAGAGTCCATCCCTTCTCCACTGCCTCCGAGAAGAAACCCCCCTTGATCAGCTGGAATGCCTAAGAGATACTCTGATTTTGTTTAAGGTGAACAATATGATTGGAGTAATTTTTGGATAAGGTTATCGCCAGAAATAGTGTTTTCCGGTTAATGTTATTGTCCATTCTAGTTAATGGTAATGTTTATTCCAGTTAAATTATATAGTTAATTCAGGTTATCTTTTGTTACTATAAGGTTCACATTTAAACTCGTTTTCAATATTCTAGTCATTTCTAGTCATCATTTGTTTGCATAAATGTAAAAGACTTTAATTTTGTTTGATACATTATCAGCTATTGTTAATGTCCAACTATTGAATATTTCCTCCCATGTTTTGATATTCTTAATGCTAAGTAATCTGACAAAAGTAATGTTGTTCAATTTAGTAGTACATGCATTATAGAGGCTTTGAAAAGCATACTTGGACGTGCAAGTGTTTGATGTATTTGGACTCTTAATGAATGTGTTTATACATGTGGATTATTAATGAGTAATTCTAAAGTTCTACCTTCACATATAATAATGTTTTCTCTTTCTTATTAATATGTAAGCTTTATTCAAGGTAGGGAGGAATGTAGTATCCAATATGATTTACTACTATCTAACCTTTATATGATTTAGTACCTATATGACTTAATGGTAACTTTCACGGCTATGTGATTATTACGACACACATTGCTTCATCCGGGTTTAAAATGGAAAACAGACAACTTTTGTAAATCAGCAATAAATGGAACCTCACACGAGCTGTGTTGCGTTTTATTCAATACTACAAGCATAGACATAATATCTGGCGACGAGTGATTCAGAACAAGGACCAAAATGGTCGTACAACTACCCACATTTCCCCCGTTTCAAGTTCAAAGTGACGGTAGCAATTCGGCGGGAATTCGTTGGAAAAAATAGATTGATAAATTTGAGAATATGATCTGTGCTTTAGACATCAAGGAGGATAACTGTGGTGAAGAGACTTATGACATCTATGATTCTCTAACGGATGCAGAAAAGGGCATCGGAGCCACATTTGAAATAACGGACGCTACTGGTGAAACCGTAAATGTGCCTGATGAATACAAAAAACTGTGTAAATCGTTAAAGAACTATTTAACACCTAAGCAGAACTTGAGCTTCGAAGTGTATAAATTCCGCCAGACTAAGCAAGAAGTTGGTGAAACTATGGACACATTTTATACGCGACTTCGAACCATGGCAGGTACATGCGATTTCCATGATAAGGATCAGGAAATTCTTTCACAAGTTATTCAAGGTTGTACATCATCTCGTGTACGTTGGAGGGCCCTGAGGGACAATTACACACTAGATAAGATAATAGAGGAAGCCCGTGCTCTTGAACTCTCCGAATCTCGTGCCACGGAGATGGAAGGAAAACCCGTGAATGCCGTTTATCAACAACCGCACAAACCTCGTGGTGTTTCCCATGGGCGTGGTCATTCGCGTGGACGTGGTCATTCGCGTGGACGTGGTCATGCTAATGGTCGTGCTAGTGAACGTGGTGGTCGCGCAAATGGACATGATCGTTATCAAGCAGCAGGTGCAGGGAACCAGTCGTGTCAGAACTATGGCAGAGATTCTTCACACCAACGTTGTCCAGCTTTGAGAAAAGAATGCTTGTTCTGCCATAAACAAAATCATTTTGCCAAGGTGTGCAAATCCAGGACAAAAAACTTGTTAATTTGGCAGAGGCGGACACACACGAGCCGAAACCTATACAGTATGATAGTTCTAGCGAGGAATCTGTGTTCAACATTTCACAAACTAACTCGAACATCCCTTCGGTGAAGGCGAAAGTGTAAAATTCTGATATTGAATTCTTAATCGATACTGGTTCTAGCGTCAATATTATTAGTGACAAAGTGTTCAGTAAATGCAAAATTAAACCAGTCTTAATGCAACCTGTACCACTCATTTTTGCATATGGTTCATCCAAGCCATTAAATGTTGAAGGTTATTTTAAAGCTGAAATTACATACAACAAAAAATCTATAAATGCAGATTTTTATGTTGTAGAAAGTACTGACAGCAGGCATTCCAGGTGTCTCCTTGGAGCTAAGAGTGCTCAATCTCTGAACATTGTTCAGTTTGCTTTCACATCTTTTGCCAACCTTACTTCTAGTTCTGTTTCTGAGCAGTATCCCTCATTGTTTGACTGCAAGATGGGGAAGATAAGAGATGTTAGTGTGAGACTACACATCAACCCAGATGTACCTTCAGTGACCCAACGCCATCGGCTAATTCCCTTTCACGTACGTAAGGATGTAGAAGCCGAACTCAAGCGTCTTGAAGACCTTGACGTCATTGAACCTGTTTCAGGCCCAACTCCTTGGGTTAGCCCTGTTGTTGTTGTCCCGAAGAAGTCTTCTGGTGTTCGTGTCTGCATAGACATGCGTGAGGCTAACAAGGCCATAAGTCGGGAGAAACACCCCATGCCTACGGTTGAAGACTTAATGTCTGATCTAAACTTCTCTACTGTCTTCAGTAAGTTAGATCTATCTAACGCCTACCATCAGCTCGCTCGAGCTTGATGAGTCTAGCCGTTATATCACTACCTTTACCACTCATGTTGGTCTTAGACGTTGTAAACGTCTTCTGTTTGGTGTCAATGCTGCTTCTGAGATTTTTCAGAAAATCATCGCAGACCTGCTGGCAGACATTCCTTGGGCGAGAAACCTGTCAGATGATATCATAATCCATGGCAAGACACAGGCTGACCATGACCGTGCCCTGAAGCTAACGTTGGACAGGCTTAGCAGCAGTGGGGCAAAGCTTAACAAGGACAAGTGTGTCTTTTCTGTCAACAAGATCTCTTTCTTTGGTCATGTTTTCAGTGATGTAGGTGTGTCAGCTGATCCAGAGAAGATCAAAGCTATTGTTGGTCGTTCAGCTCCCCAGAATCCAGCTGAGATAAGGTCGTTTCTTGGTATGACCCAGTATGTTTCTCGATACATACCTCACTATGCAACCCTGACGGAACCGCTCAGGCGTCTTACGAGACAAGATGTTTCTTGGTCCTGGTCTCAAGATGAGCAAAATTCCTTTGACAGTCTCAAATCTGCTCTATCTAGTACTCAAGTAATGGTGTATTTTGACCCCAATAAGTCAACAGAGGTTCTAGTTGATGCGTCTCCTGTCGGTGTAGCAGCCATGTTTACACAAGACGGTAAGGTTGTTAGTTACGCGAGCCGTGCTCTTACCGATGTGGAACAACGCTATTCGCAGACCGACCGTGAGATGTTAGCAGTGGTATATGGTGTTGAACACTTCCATCTGTACCTCTTTGCTTCTGAGTTTAAGGTGGTTACGGACCACAAACCCCTTTTGGGTATCGTTCATAGTCAGAAACCTGCTTCTGCACGTATGGAACGATGGCGTCTACGCCTCATGCCTTACCAGTTCACTCTTGAGTACCGTCCTGGTAAAAATGACCTGAACCCAGCAGATTACATGAGCAGACACCCATATGAGCAACCTAAACGTGACAATGCTGCTGAAGCATATATCGCCTTTATAAGTCAGCATGCTGTGCCAAAAGCCAGGTCCCTTGACGAGGTACGCAGTTCCAAACGAGAGAGTGCAACTCTACAGAAGGTGATGACAGCTATTCAGACTGGAAGTTGGTGGGATGCTCCCGATCTTGTACCCTTTCTTCGGTTCAGAGACGAGTTCTCTATCTATGATGGCGTTATCCTTCGAGACCATCGTCTGGTCATTCCCTCTCCTTTGCAGGAACGAGTTGTTGAAATAGCACATCATACACATCAGGGGATAGTGAAGACCAAACAGCTTGTCAGGGAAAAGGTGTGGTTTCCTGGTATTGACAAGATGGTTGAAGAAACTGTTAAAGCATGCATCCCATGTCAGGCGAACAAGCGTGAGCCAGTATGTCCAACTCCCCTTCCTTCTGGACCTTGGTCGGAAATCGCAAACGATTTTGCCGGTCCATTCCCTTCTGATCAATATCTGCTTGTTGCTGTCGATGACTATAGTAGGTTTCCAGAGGTCGAAATTGTATACTCTACATCTGCAAAGGTCGTTATTCCACGGCTGAATGCAATATTTGCACGCCAAGGGTATCCTAGTGTTGTGAAGTCAGACAACGGTCCACCTTTCCAGGGACACGAGTTCACTGAGTTTGCTTCCACCTGTGGGTTTAAGCATAGGAGAATTACTCCATTGTGGCCTGAGGCCAATGGTACTGTCGAACGATTCATGGCTACTCTTAACAAGTTTGTTCGTGCTTCTGTCTCCGACAATCGTGACTGGAAAATTCATCTTCATAACTTTCTCATGCACTATAGAGCTACTCCTCATAGTGCGACTCAAATTTCTCCGTTTGAGGCACTCACTGGCAGGAAATTGAACATAGGCCTACCAGATATTCCAAAATCTGAGCCCATTCCTGTTTCTGCTCGCATGTCTCAGAATGATGCAGTTAGCAAATCCAAGATGAAGGAGTATGCGGACAAGAGACGACACACCGTTCCGTCCTCTCTCACTCCAGGTGACTACGTGTTGGTCAAACAACGTAAGATGGATAAACTTACACCCCCGTACAACCCAGACCCGTACACTGTTGTGGAGAAGCGTGGAAGTATGGTGATTGCAGATCGGAATGGTCATACCATCACTCGCAACTCTTCACAGTTCAGACCGGTCAATGTCAGTATTTCTACAGAGGAGGAAGAAGAGTCTGACCCCAGCTCCAACGAAGAGCCATCCTTTCAGGATAACTCTGAGCTGTCCTTCCAAATTCCTCCTAACCGACCTGTTCAAACTTCTACTCAACATGTCCCAGAGTCCATCCCTTCTCCACTGCCTCCGAGAAGAAACCCCCCTTGATCAGCTGGAATGCCTAAGAGATACTCTGATTTTGTTTAAGGTGAACAATATGATTTGAGTAATTTGTGGATAAGGTTATCGCCAGAAATAGTGTTTTCCGGTTAATGTTATTGTCCATTCTAGTTAATGGTAATGTTTATTCCAGTTAAATTATATAGTTAATTCAGGTTATCTTTTGTTACTATAAGGTTCACATTTAAACTCGTTTTCAATATTCTAGTCATTTCTAGTCATCATTTGTTTGCATAAATGTAAAAGACTTTAATTTTGTTTGATACATTATCAGCTATTGTTAATGTCCAACTATTGAATATTTCCTCCCATGTTTTGATATTCTTAATGCTAAGTAATCTGACAAAAGTAATGTTGTTCAATTTAGTAGTACATGCATTATAGAGGCTTTGAAAAGCATACTTGGAAGTGCAAGTGTTTGATGTATTTGGACTCTTAATGAATGTGTTTATACATGTGGATTATTAATGAGTAATTCTATAGTTCTACCTTCACATATAATGTTTTCTCTTTCTTATTAATATGTAAGCTTTATTCAAGGTAGGGAGGAATGTAGTATCCAATATGATTTACTACTATCTAACCTTTATATGATTTAGTACCTATATGCCTTAATGGTAACTTTCACGGCTATGTGATTATTACCACACACATTGCTACATCCGGGTTTAAAATGGAAAACAGACAACTTTTGTAAATCAGCAATAAATGGAACCTCACACGAGCTGTGTTGCGTTTTATTCAATACTACAAGCATAGACATAATAGGAGCTTCGCCTGCTTACTAATTACAGAAACCTTTATAGTCTCCATAAAGGTCACATGCTGGGAAACAATGTCCGTCTCCAGCAGAGGTGTAGTTAGATAAGCAGAAGTGCTCGCTAGCTCAGCATTCAAAGTATTGATATAATATAGTCGTCAGACAATAATTATATTGTTGGAAGCTTTGTCTGCTGGAACTAGAGCAAATTTAGTATGTAAATTCTGAATACCCTTCTTAAGGTGTCGTAAATTGTGAGTGGAAGGTCGTGGCAGCAGGGATAGAATTGATTCGTAATATAAAATACGTAATTCAACAATTTCTGAAATAGTTTTCATCCAAGCAGTAAGTGCATGTTTATATGCTTTTTCTCGCTTACACCACTTTGTACAGAAATCCGTTAAAGAACCCGGAATTTCATTGTGACAGGCATTAAAATCAATATCAGATGGAAGGCGATACTTAGGCCCTTTGGCAATTAAATGCCGAATCCTCGTAACCTCAATGTGTAGCTTATATGGAAAAAATGTTGTTTGGGGTGTTCGTCGATTTGAACGTGACTCATTTATATTCATGAGTTATTACCAGTACAAATACGGACTGTGTAGCTTTAACGAGTTAACATTAGTCGAAATAAATGGACTTTAGTTAAGAGCCGAGGTTATGAAGTCTGCATATCACAAAAAACAACTGTAAAAACTAAATTAAAAAGACGACATATCCTACGGAATAGTTATAGAAGTCATAACCAGAAGTTCAAACTTTACCAAACTGTTCTTATCAATGAAAGCTCGGACAAGTTCGAAAACTGGCCAGATCGGACCAGTAACACCGGAGTTTTGGCCCTTGATTTAGTATTTTTTTTATATTTTTCCTCGTTATGACGATAGCGCCTTCATTTTTCATCCGATCTTTACCAATCTTTACTTTACCAGATTGGTGAAAGCTCGGAAAGGTTTGAAAACCAGCCAATTCGGATCAGTAACACCAGCGTTATGGCCGTGTTTTTCTGAAACATGGCATATTCTGCCTTGTGAACACTCCAGCATCTTCATTTTGTATTTGATCTTTACCTAACTTGGCCAGATTATTGATGTTGATAAGTTCGAAAACCAGCTATATCGGACCAGGAAAACCAGAGTTATATGCCCTTGACTAATTGTAAAAAGCCATTGTCAGCCTTGTGAACTCACTGGCACATTTATTTTGCATTTGATCTTTACCAAACTTTAACAGAGTTTTGATATTAGTGAAAGGTTTGGGAAGTTCAAAAACCAGCTATATCGAACGAGGAACAACAGAGGTATGTCCCCATGAATTATTATTAAAATGCCATTTTCAGCCTTGTGAACATTCTAGCGTCACTTGAACTTGGCCGGATGGTTGATATCAATAAAAGCTCGGAAAAGTATGAAAACCAGTCAGATCGAACCAGTAACCAGTACCACCGGAGTTATGGCCGTTTTTCAATATGTGTTAATGTACACAGGAAACCCCAGGGGTCGTGGGTTCAAATCTCACTGGAGGCATTTTTTTCTCATAACAAACCTGTTTTGTTTTAATTGTGACCTTAGGGCCCGTGTTGGACCATTTTACATAGAGTTATAGGGAAGAACTTCAAACATCATCTTCTCTGAAACTACAAGAGGTAAAGGTTTAATATTTTGAATTTGTTATCAACTTATGGATACTCTACCAAGTTTGTTCAAATGGTGACCCTGGGGTTCAAATTTGGCCCCGTCCCATACGTCACATCTTTACATAGACTTATATATGGAAAAAATTCAAAAAAAAATCTCCACTGAAGTTATAAGAGCCACAAGTTTAATATTTTGCATTTACGATCAGCTTTTTGTCCTCTACCGAGTTTATTCAAATGGTGACCTTGGGGTCAAATTTGGCTCCGTCACAGTTTTACATAGAATGAAAAACTTAAAATATCTTCTTCTCCGACTCTACAAGAGCTAAAGATTAAATGTTTTGTATTTATTATCAGCATATGTTCCTCTTCAAAGTGAGTTCAAATACTGACCCTGTGGTCTAATTTGGCCCAGCCCCAGAGGTCACAGTTTTATCTAGACTTATATTTAGGAAAATACTTTAAAAAATGTCTTCTTTGAAACTGCAAGAGTCAACGGTTTAATGTTTTGTGTTTACACTCAGTTTATGGTCCTGTACCAAGTTTGTTTGAAAAGTGAACCTGGGGTCAAATTTGGCTCCACCCCAGGGGGCACATGTTTTACATAGAGTTACATAGGGGACAACTTAAAACATCTACTTCTCTGAAACTACAAGAGCCAGAGGTTTAATATTTGTTTTTACCATCAGATTATGGTCCTCTACCAGGTTTGTTAAAATGGTGGCCCTGGAGTCAAATTTGGCCCTGTCCCCGGGGTCATATGTTTTACATTGACTTATATAGGGAAAAACTTAAACAGATTTCTTCTCTGAAACTACAAGAGCCAGAGTTGTAATAGTTTGTATTTACAATCAGGTGTTGGTCCTCTACCAAGTTTGTTCAAATGGTGACACTGGGGTCCATTTTGGCCCTGGATCATAGGTCAAACTTGGTTTGAGTGTTTATATTAACAAAAGTATGATTTGTTTTAAAGTTAGCCAAACTTGAGCCAAATAATACCTCCCCCTATATCTTGGTAATTGATGACACTTTATAAAAATACTAGTTTAATACTGCCATATCTGACACACGCTCCTTCTATCCCCTACCCCACCCAACACCACCAGGGACATCATATACACAGTAGAGTGATACAGGCCCTCCCTAGCTTCTTGTTTGTCTGTGTTTTACTTTGTAAGCTGCTTTTCGTTGCATCTTTATAACTTTATGAATTATCTAAATAGTTTGTGATAAAGAAAACTTTTCTTTTACCAACTTGATTTCGATCCATTCAAGTTCTAAACATCGTTACACGCTCTTAACTAGGATGCATACACACTATATTATGTAGCATGAGGTACGTCACCATCTAAATGTGGATTTTTTTGTGGGGGGAAATCGCTGCGTGGGGGTGGGGTTAGGGGCATGCGGGGCGTATGTCATGCTACCGATTTCTCTTCATAATATGTAATATGTTGGCAAGTATGCCTTGATTAAGGATTCTTCTATTACTTGACTTACATAAACTTTATGCATTTTTTGCTAGAAAAATAGAACCTCTGTGATCGAAGCTTCTTTGATAATAACTTTGGAGAGAGATAAGGAAATAAGAGTTTTTCAATACCGGATTTTTATCCCGTATGATGATGCTCATGCAAATATGTCCAAATAAACAAACACATCCTAGCCCACTCGTTTGTTTATGTATCACCACTGACAGGCTAGACATCCCGTATTGAAAAACCCATGGTAATTAAGTTATATAATACATTTTCAGAACTGTTCGTGTGTTTTTTTTTATTTGCAATACAAAATTACAGTATTTTTGGGCCCAAACTATTGTCATTACAAAATCATAGTCATAATACGACATATATTAGATTATAATTGTGATCACATAAATGTATACTGTCGTCCCTTGTAACAAACTTGACCCTTTTTGTGTTTGTGATGTCGTTTGCATTTATTATTGCTTTTGCCTTCGTGTTTGTCTGTTTGCGTGTCTGTTTCTGTGTTTTGTTGTTTACTGTCCTCCTTGAATGCTACTTTCCCTGTCCGATCTTTTTATATTTCTTTTGCATAGACTTTTGGCAATGATGACGTGTTGTCCGTCGTCCGTCCGTTAACTTTTTCTCGTTAAGACGATAGGGCCTTCAGTTTTTATCCAATCTTTACCAAACTTTAAAAGATTGTTACTATCAATAAACGCTCGAAAAAGTTCAAAAACCAGCCAGATCGGACCGGTATCGGCGGAGTTATGGCCCTTGATTTAGTTAAAAATCCTAAAGTTTGCCTCGTTAAGATGATAGGGCCTTCATCTTTCACTCGATCTATACCACACTTTATCAGATTGTTACTATCAATGAAAGCTTAGACAAGTTCGAAAGCCAGCAAGATCGGACAAGTAACAACAGAGTTATGGCCCTTGATTGAGTTAAAAATGCTATATTTTGCCTTGTTAAGACGATAGGGCCTTTTTTTTATTCGATCTTCCGCAAATTTAATTAGATTGTTAATATCAATGAAACCTCGGACAAGTTCGAAAACTAGTAAGATTCGATCAGATTCAGCGGAGTTAAGGCCCTTGATTTATTTAAAAGTGCTATAATTTGCTTCATTAAAACAATAGGGCCTTCATTTTTCATCCGAACTTTACCAAACTTACAAGTTTGGTAATGTCAATGAAAGCTCGAACAAATTCGAAAACCTGCCAGGTCGGAGCAGTAACGACCAAAAGAGTAAGGGGCCTTTATTTAGTTAACAAAAACTTTATTTTGCCTCGTTAAGACAACAAGTTGATAGGGCCTTCATTTTTCTTCCGATCTTTATGAAATTTTACCAGATTGTTAATATCAATAAAAGTTCGTGAAAGTTCGAAAACCAGCCAAATCGGACCAGTAACAGCGAAGTAATGGCCCTTGATTTCGTTAAATATGCTATATTTTGCCTTGTCAATGCGATAAGGCCTTCATGTTTCGTCCGATCTTTACCAAACTTTACCAGATTTTTTTTTTTTTTGATTTTTTTAATTAATTTTATTGATTTTTTTGATTTTTTTTTTGAATTTTTTTTGTTTGATTTTTATTATCTCTCCTGGCCAAGTTCGAAAACCAGCCAGATCGGACCAGTAATGTTGGAGTTATGGCTCTTGATTTTGTTAAAAATGCTATATTATGCCTCTTTAAGACGAAAGTCACTCGCTTCATTGATGTTATAAGAGTCACATTAGCCAGTAGAGCGTATTGGGCCTCTTGTTTCTGTTTTGTTTTCAAAGCTGCATTTAACAGTTATATACACAAACGAATAAGGCGATAAAGGATCCCGTGAAGCGAAGCACAGTCGGTAGCGTACTCGCTTTTCCAAAATGCAACCCTCGTTCGATACTCCGTCTCGGCCTTTTACGTAAAAAAGTACGGTGCACGCCCACTCGGACACGTTTGTATTCAATATCAAGATGACACGACACGGTCAAACGCGCCATCAAGCGTTATATGTATAACCTGTGTAGCTTGTTTCGTAATCAAAATTAATACACTTTATTCCTTTCTTAAGACACAGCTAGTTATAAATATATTTGTCAAAGTGTTATAATACTTATAAACCGGGTATATCTATGTTCTTCACAAACGAAGGTGTAAAACTCTATGGAAACCAGGCTGACACTGGATCTTTATTATTGTTCATTCCTTTTAGAACATTAAAACATTCGTGCTTAGCAAGTCTGCCTTCTAAAAGCTCACTTTCTTCAATTGTAAGATTATTTATAAAAAAGGATTATCTGTGTCAAAGAAAGTATTGAAAGGTTCCCTACATTTTTCTGTTATTTAAGAGTTATATTAGTTGTCATCAAATGTTTTGCTCGTACAACATTTCAGATATATGTTTTCAGTTCCATCAATTGTAATTACCTAATTACTAAAACTACTTAGTTAAGTAATCTGGTAATTGATATAATATTTTGCCTATATTTTCATTATTCAAAATAATAAATATATCTCATAGATTATTCACCTTTAACGTTTCAGTTTGCCTTTTGTCTTAAACATGCTCCTTTTATCATCACATATGGCTATTAGTTTTTCAGTAAATTCATTTTTATTTCTGACAGTTACGTTGCCCATATTGAAATATTAATATTGAACTTAACATTGTTTATATTGTTTATGAATTTATTTACCCAGTTCTTTATTTAAAGGTACTTTTCGATCCCCATCAGTCAATATCAGTGTGTTTCCCTTCTGTTCTATCAAGTTGGAAATGTTTTTTAAAAATATATAAAGTTGTTATCGTTTGGGCCATATATAACTGATATTGACTAAATTGTGTATTGTGATAACTGTCTAAAATAATAAAGTTCCCATCTACATCTGTATTTTCCTTATGAAGAATTGTTTTATACTGAAAGTATCTTTAAAGGATTGCTGTACCTCTAGTATATTTTATTTGCATTAAGATGTTGCCCTTGTGCGAGCAAACCGGAATCGGTACTTTTCTCGTTTTCATTCTATCATATGTGCTATTCGTATGTAAAGATACATTGAAAAGTGTCTGGAATTTTGTTGAGTGTGCGTTTTAAAGTAATTGAAATATCGTAGTACAGTGATCTTTTGTTTGTTAAATGGTTATAGGCCTTCATATATGCTAGAATATAATTTTGCATGATTTACGTTTTACAAAACGGCGGTCCTTTTTACCAAACAAATCATCCGCCAGACAATCAAAGACGAATTTAGAATAAAATTTCTATCATGTTTGTTATTGTAGTGATACGTAAGTGAATAATTCAAAACAGTGTCTCCAAGACAACTGGCAAACGTCTTTTGTAACACTGGTTTACAATACAATAGAGGAAATAAACTCATACCTGGTTGATAATGGAGACGGTCTGAACAAGAAATTTCATAGACTTATGCTTTAGAAAATTGATATAGTTTACAGGCATGTCATTTGCGATTGCTGTTATATGTTACAGAATGAAGGCGTTGAACAAACAAATGCAATTCATCTTTGTTTGGACCCTTTGAAACAATTGGAAGATTGTCAAGACAGCAATGAAGTACAATCTGGTAAAAATGTTCTTCACTTGATACAAAATTAAATATTAAAACACATGGCAATGTTACCCTACACACTTGTGTCATGATTGTTAATACTATATGCTATGTTCACAATAATTGACTTATTACACATAATCATATACGTTTATTAGGGCAAGAAGTATTCCTTTAAGTAAACAAACTAAATTGTTAAGTGCTTAACACAACAAAAGATATTGTAATTAAGTTTATGTCATCTTATTAATATCGAATATGTCTGCTTCCATGCAGAGTGGCCAGTAATTGATTTACCAAAGCAGCTGCTCAAAGTGAATCTCCGTATTCCACTCGAAAGTATTCCAGATACTGGATCAGCCACTGCCTACATATCAAGTATGTATATAAACTAAACTGTCATGTTGATACTATTTTATATCTATGTTCTTACGATGCCAGAAGCGTAGCTAAGTCTAAACACCTAATTATGCTCCCTTAAAGGGGATACTGAGCAGCGCAAGACACAAAATGGGATGTAGTAATCATTAAATATGCGTTTATTAAAATGTTTAAGAGGCTATTATAAATTCGAATCGAAAAAGCAATTGTTCACTATAATTCAAAGAACTTAAAAGGAAACTACTGTAGATCCGGTATTATTCGCGAGGGTTTTATTTTCGCTAATCCAATGTCTCTCGAATTTAAGAACTC
>JAWPHD010025606.1:0-15838 GCA_037043455.1 Cyrtodaria siliqua
TTATCGTAGTATTTGTGTGGAGAAGGTGACATATATGTCAGTCATAATTTAGTATTACTCAATTTACTGATGAAAATATTCCAAACATTTTGACTGTTAATACAATTAACTGGATTAAGATGCATTTGAAATTATTATTGTTGTTTCACATTTCATATAAGTTATGTAAACTTGAAACTTTTCATTAGAAGTTGTGTTTAACTGAATATTTCATTTTTCCTTATCTCAAAAGCTTTAAAAACGAAAACACTAAGGCATTTAATAATTTTTTCGTTTTGACTTTGCATAAGTGCTAAAAATTTAAACATACTTGGCCTTTTCCAATAATAGTTCTTTATATATGCTTGTCTTATCTGATTATATAAACTGCATTCAATAACAAAATGATATTCATCTTCTAATTTACCACATTTGGTACATTTACGTTCATTTAAAGGTATACTATATGGTCTATGCCATCTTCCAGCTTTTATTTGTAAATTGTGAAATGAGAGTCTTAACCTAGATAGCGCAATTCTATATTTTTCTACATTAACCATACACAAGTACGATTTCAAAACAAAATTATCAAAAATTAAAGTATAGGTATTCGCTCTACTTGAGTTCCGAAGACGAGAATGTAGGTTTTGAATGAAACAATCATTTAATCTTTGTTTTACATTATACAAAACCAAAGCGTTATCTCCAACACCTTGGAATAACCAAGCGTAATAAAAACCAAGAGAAGATAATAATTGTTTTAATAACGTTACCCAGTTCTTTTTATTTGGATGCAGATCAGCATTACTTTTCATCATATTATAAACCAGTTTTACAAATTTATTTTCACAATAACAAATTATTTTTAACCAATATTTGACAATGTTAAAATAACTCTGTGTGACAAGATTTTTTCTTCCTAATTCTCCATAGATGAAATCATTTTATGTACTCCTTTTTACATTCAGCACTTTTTTACAAAACATTGTATGTACTCTTTCGATATTTAAAGCCGAAGTAAAACCCCAAACTTCGGATCCATAGTTTAGTATCGGGCTTACAAGTTTATCAAATAAATCAAGTTTGTGTTTGACCGATATGTTTGTGAATCTATATAGATATTTATTTAATTTAAAAATAGCCTTCAATGCTTGACCTGCTAAAGTAATCTGTGTTTCGTTGAACGATCCGATCCGCCTTGTGTGAATACAATCCCAAGATAACAAATTTAACTATTTCAATTTCAATTCCTTCATACAAAAATGTTAAATTCCTAGGTAATACCCCCGCTTTCTGAAAAAGCATTACTTTTGTTTTTTAGTATTTACGTTCCAACGTTTGCAGTAATTTGCTAAAATATCAAAACCATTTTGTAACCCATTTGGCGTTTCAGAAAAGATCACTATGTCGTCAGCATACAGTAATAGAAACATTTTCATAGTGCTAATATCAATTCCTTCAAAACCATTATTTACAAAATCTTCTTCTAAATCATTTAAAAACATTGAAAATAAAAACGGCGATAAACACTCACCTTGACGAACCACTAATGTACATGTAAATTCATCACTCAAACAGTTGTTATATTTCATCCTTGATTCTATTGAGTTATACATTGATTTTATAATGTCAAGTATTTTGCCCCTTTTACCCAACTTGATAAGTTTAAACCATAGATTTTCACGAACGACATAGTCTAATGCCTTTGTGAAATCAACAAACCCGCAATATAATTGTTTACCAGTGTTAATCATATGCGTTATAACTCCGTGCAGTACAAAAATATTGTTAACCGTACTCATATGTTTACGGAAACCAGCCTGAGCCTCAATATATACGTTTCAGCCCAATCATTTAACCTGTTATTTAGCACACGTGTGAATAACTTACCCAAAGTGCTCAGTAAAGTAATGCCACGATAGTTTCCAGGATCGTTAAGGTTACCTTTCTTGTGTAAAGGAATTATATAACCCTAAGACCACATGTCAGGAAAATGTCCAGATTTAAATATTTTATTAAATAATAACTTTAAGATTGGAGTCAGTGTATATTTACCGTGTATAAAAAATTCATTTAATAATTTATCAGGTCCTCCCGATTTTCCATTCTTTAATTGACTTATAGCACATAAAATATGGGCGTCGGTAATCCCATAATTAAGCTCATCAAACATAATTTGTAATTCACCTCCCATATACATTTCATTAAAATAAAAAATGTCTTCATCCGATTAGAAAAATGGATCATTTGGATTATTTATACGTACTTATAAGTTATTTAAAACTACATTTGAAACAGAAAGGTACTGTAAACTAGTACTACCAAGAAATCATAGGTCGACTTATTCTAGATTCCGTTGTGGCGTAGCACCAATTAGACTACAGACTGGAAGGTATGAAAGACTTCAGATTAGTGAAAGAGTTTGTCCATTGTGTAATGTTCAGGTGGAAGATGAGTTACATGTTATGATAACCTGTCCTTTATATAATGATATCAGAGCTAATTTATATGATAAAACAATAAGCCTAAATCCCAATTTACAGATGAACAAAAATTAGTATATTTATTCACAAATGCAGACTTAATTCGTGTATGTGCCAAATCCTGCTAATTAATTCTTCTACGTCGATCTAGCTTTTTGTATCGCTAGTCTTTTTTCCTTCTTAAATATGCCAAACAATGTCAATTTTATATATGTAAATAATGTCAATTGTTTTTATCATATCGTGATTCTGTTTTATTTCCTTCTATGAAAATGATGCTAATGAGTTCCTTTTTGATCAAAGGGGATAAATGATTTTTTTAATTTTGTTTTAACTAATGCGCAATAGTGCTTTGTTTATTTTGTCAAATCTTACAATACTCATTCTTGATAAGTTTAAACCATAGATTTTCACGAACGACATAGTCTAATGCCTTTGTGAAATCAACAAACCCGCAATATAATTGTTTACCAGTGTTAATCATATGCGTTATAACTCCGTGCAGTACAAAAATATTGTTAACCGTACTCATATGTTTACGGAAACCAGCCTGAGCCTCAATATACACGTTATACGTTTCAGCCCAATCATTTAACCTGTTTTTTAGCACACGTGTGAATAACTTACCCAAAGTGCTCAGTAAAGTAATGCCACGATAGTTTCCAGGATCGTTAAGGTTACCTTTCTTGTGTAAAGGAATTATATAACCCTAAGACCACATGTCAGGAAAATGTCCAGATTTAAATATTTTATTAAATAATAACTTTAAGATTGGAGTCAGTGTATATTTACCGTGTATACAAAATTCATTTAATAATTTATCAGGTCCTCCCGATTTTCCATTCTTTAATTGACTTATAGCACATAAAATATGGGCGTCGGTAATCTCATAATTAAGCTCATCAAACATAATTTGTAATTCACCTCCCATATACATTTCATTAAAATAAAAAACGTCTTCATCCGATTAGAAAAATGGATCATTTGGATTATTTATACGTACTTATAAGTTATTTAAAACTACATTTGAAACAGAAAGGTACTGTAAACTAATACTACCAAGAAATCATAGGTCGACTTATTCTAGATTCCGTTGTGGCGTAGCACCAATTAGACTAGAGACTGGAAGATATGAAAGACTTCAGATTAGTGAAAGAGTTTGTCCATTTTGTAATGTTCAGGTGGAAGATGAGTTACATGTTATGATAACCTGTCCTTTATATAATGATATCAGAGCTAATTTATATGATAAAACAATAAGCCTAAATCCCAATTTTAATAACTCTACAGATGAACAAAAATTAGTATATTTATTCACAAATGCAGACATAATTCGTGTATGTGCCAAATCCTGCTAATTAATTCTTCTACGTCGATCTAGCTTTTTGTATCGCTAGTCTTTTTTCCTTCTTAAATATGCCAAACAATGTCAATTTTATATATGTAAATAATGTCAATTGTTTTTATCATATCGTGATTCTGTTTTATTTCCTTCTATGAAAATGATGCTAATCTGTTCCTTTTTGATCAAAGCGGATAAATGATCTTTTTAATTTTGTTTTAACTAATGCGCAATAGTGCTTTGTTTATTTTGTCAAAGCTTACAATACTCATTCTTAGTACATATTTTATAGATAGATTAGCATCATTTACATAGTCTTAATGTGTAATATGTATGCTAATATCGTTTGAGTTTGATGTTATTAGCTACTTTGAAAAATGTTGATGGTTTTATAACTATAGTCTCTTATAATTCTAATTAGAATGGCATGGCTATCTTATAATGTTTACGATGTTTTATTTATGTTTGTATTTATTGTAAACCATGATGAGACTTTAATAAAGAAATATTATATTATACTTTTAAAATATGTCTCAAACGTTGATATATTTACAGTGGACGTTTTTAAACATGCGAGACCTTTAAGCATATTCCAATAGACTTTGGCATTTTTATAACGATTATATTCTAATTTACGTGTTTGATCATTGTCAAACTGAAATTTATGTTTCCTTATCGTAGATTTATAAATTGATCTTGATTTAACCAACTCTATTCTATTTTCATTATTTTTGTTATCTCTATATTTATTCAGATTTAAATTAAAACATCTTCTTTTGTCTGCGCATTCTTCATTAAACCATGAATTACAATCTTTAATATCACTTTCATATATATTTTGTCTATGCGTTGCCTTCTTTTTAAATAATGGATCTGCAATTTTATCAAGTATATTGCATAATTGTTGAACCGTATTTTCAATATCATTGTTACATTCTATATCATCTATGTCGCTTTCTAAAACATTCAATTCTGTTTTAATATTTTCTGAATTTAACGCACACAAAAAACTTTCCGTTAAATCATTATTCCATACATATTTACTATCGATATAGTTACAGTTCTCTATATTTTCATCATTTGTGTATATCTTAATAACTATATTGTCAGTAGCATTTTCTAATATAAAATTAATAGTACAATGATCTGACAATATATTTGGTTCATCGACATTAAAATAAGAAATATAATCAAAAATAGATTCCGATGCTAACACATAATCTACCAGACTACTTCCTCTACTCCCGACAAACGTGTATTTCCCTATCCCCTTATCAAAACCCACTCTACCATTTACAATTCTTAATCCCGTCTGTTTACACAAATCTATTAACATATTGCCATTGTTATTTACATGTCCTATATCCTGCGAGAATCTCGGAGAAAATTTATCCGCGACATAGTCATCAGGTAAAATATTTATATTTGTAACGTCATAGACATCGGGCCGTTATGCAGACTGCCGCTCTGTTACCGATATCAGTAACAGAGCGGCAAGGCCCGATGTCTATCCGTTATCTGTATATAGGAAACATATCGGTCCGATATAGGCTTGCCGACTGGGTTTGTGTGGGTTTTTTATGATTTGCTGAAAAGATATCGGTCAGATATCGGCTAAATCTTGGATATGCCGACGTCGGGCCGATGTAGAGCCGATTACTTCAATATTTTCCAATTTTTGAATTTTTTGTTTGTATTGATTGTTCAATGCATTAATCTGAATGAATATAGCACATTTCTTTTAATGTCTATTATTATATCTCGGGCCAACGTCAGGCCGACGTAGTTTGTATCAGTTGATACCATATATTGGGCCGCTGTCGGTCCGATATAACACGCCATCAATCCATAAATGGAGGTAAGGACATGTCATTTTGAATATTGTATATTTATTGTTAATGTGAACAGATATTCCTCGCAAATGTCATTTTTTACATTGCAAAATGATGCTACCTACATTCACAAGAGTTTTATTTATTGCTAAGGAATATTTTTCCAGTCGAGCTAATTGAGATAAGCACCTAAAAAAATATATATATAAGGTAGTGAGTATTCATTAAATTGATTTGATAAAAAAAATCGGACGGAGTTAAACGCCCGATAACCTTGTATGTTGCGAAACATATACATGTATTTTGGATTGGTAATCCGATGCTCTAGCTACAAACTGTTCTAGCTGGATGGTGACAATAGAACGAATTTGATGTTTATCTGTCATAATGGGCCCACTTCGGGTCGAAACTATATCGGATACATATTGGATAGATAACTAACCAAAATTGGACCGATGATGAATAGTAAACTAAAAGAATGTCTAACCGATGTCTGACCGATGATGGATAGTAAACTAAAACGATATCTAACCGATATTTGACCGATGTGTAGCCGACAAGATATCGGTCCGACTTGAAGCCGATGGGCAGGCCGATCTCAGGCCGATATCGTTTGCGATACTGGTCCTATATAAAAAAAAATATGGGGCCGATGAAGGGTATAGGATTGCTGGCTGAGTCCTCACCCCCTAGATTTGTTCATTTAAAAATACCTCCGCCCCACCCCACACCAACACACACACACCGACCGACCCACACAACACATACACAGACCTGTGTGTACTACGGTGTGGTATTCCAGTGTGGCAGCATATAGACTGTAGATAGATACATTACACTAAACACAATCATAAGTCCAGATTCTATTGTGCCCATACAGGTGGTTGTCCTATCGTTTAAAATATGGCGGATGGTCTGGTTCTCATTTATTTGACTCATATAGTGATTTGTAAGTCATATCTGTGGTATGGTAAAATGACCTCATTATAGAATTTAAAAACCGGAATTGTTTGTATTTGTTTTATGACATAATCATGAACCACCTACATCAGTAGTTTTGGCCCCGATCCTACACCATATGTGGCGGCGGTAAAACGTCTCACAGTGCTTGCAATCAGAACTGTTATTTATTCCGATCATTGGAGATCGCTGAGCCCGATAGTTACGTACAGATATCGGTGGTACATTATCGAAGACTTTGTTTTCTTAATTTCTAATAGGTGGTTCAGCCTTTAAATACGCTGGGTATTGTTTAATCAACATTCGGGGTGAGTAATAGTTTTATTTTTGCTCGCCCTATGGCACTAGGCTTTTTGGTGAGCTTTTCAGTAGATGGTTAATGTGATTGGAAGGGGAAGTAGTAGGGAAGTATTTGTTTCAATAATGGCAAGAACCAGGCAGACAAATATGTCAGTTTGATAGGATTAGCCTTGAAAATCAGAAGGTGATTAAATTTAAAATAATATAGGAGATTAGTTGCCCTTAGATGTTTATAATGAGCTCTGGTTGGTCTATTTATTTAAGTTTAAATTGAGGATAAGCAATATAATAAGTTCCTACGCCAGCGCGTCACCATTTTTTTTTTTTTATTAAAAATGTATTCTAACTTAATATTTACATTTGTACATACTCCATGTTGTATCTGCCTCGTGCTCCCTTCCAAAGGGAATGGATATATTGAAGTGTAAGCATATACTTTTAAAACATGATAAAATAACCCAGTGTTGTTAGAAGGACATCACTCCAGATCTCTCAATATATAACAAGGCCCAATACTGCGTGCCCTATGAGAGTAAGCACGTCAACTGGAGTGTGTCCCTCCGCCAAAGCCACGTGGAGGCCACACTGGGGAGGGCACGAGGTAGAAGTATACATAGGATTTACATGTTAATATTATTTCCCCCCTATCCCGATGTGTGCATCAGACAAGACTAAAAAATAGCTTCAACCCAGCTGTCGACGTAAAACCAATATATTAAGCATATATACAAATAAATCGGACAGCCAGGAATTTCTATTATCTCATCATATAAAACGGATAATTATTAAAATCACACAGCGGGACCGGTGGGGACATACAATATATTGTTACTATCTAGACAGAAAAGTCGAGCAGTTGTCGTTAATCAAGCATGGGTTCGTAAGAAACGATTTACCATACTAAAATCCAACATAAGATAATATGATTAAAACCTGTTACATTGTAAATAGGGCAGGACGGACGTTAGTCCTTTACAAAATGCCGATGTTTAAAGTTATTTAAAATATATAGTATCCCGTGGATCCAATGGGACTGATTAGTCTCAAGTATCCATTAGGAACAGATTAACGGCCGATGCTCGTCTTCACAGAAGAAAAAAATACGTTAAAAATGAGGTCTATTCCAATTGGAGGTAGTAAACTGTCTGTATTTTCAATACAGAGTTTATACCCACTGATGAGTCTAAGTTGGTCCCCATCAGTGATAGATTATGAATTAAGTATGGACAGAATATATATCAGTCCAAATTCGTAAACATATAGTAGTGGGAAGGGTAAAGAGAAAAGTAAGTTAAATTTGATTGATGATTATTGTTCTGATGATGATTATACTGTATAATACTAACAGGTTGGGACTAGCAGGAATATATAGATAAGGGATCATATGACTCATGAATAGGTATTGTTGTTATATACATAATCTATATATATTGTATATCCAGCTAAGATACAAAAAGTTATATCTTCTTTTGGAAGTATGAATCCTTAATGAAGTCACTAAGCACACTAAAGACTGGTAGTCTATACCGTTTTTCAGGGTCAAGAATATTTGGAAGGTTAAACGGAATAGATAGTTGTTGAAGTTTAAATTTCAAGTTATTTCGCGTTACATCTAGCTGATCACAATCGAGGAGGAAGTGTTCAGTGGTGAATGGGACAGAGCAAGAGGGGCAATCTTTATGCAGATCTTTTATTATATGACTTCCCATACTTGCTGGTAGTAGATTGTATCCCATTCTCAATCTAGTGATATCTTTATTTATTAATTTATTGGTTGAAAAAATATCATGATTTCTAAAATTATTGCTGAGCCTTGTAATAGTATTATATTTATTTGTTTGCTCAGTTAAATAATGATTTAGTTTCATGTTAATTGTTTTATGAATAATGGAGTATATTTCTGAAGGGCTAATGGGACAGGTTGATTAATTAATATATTATTTAGGCCTGCCTTACAAGCAAGATCTGCTTTTTCATTTCCAGGTATTTGAACATGGGCCGGACACCACTCGAATGTAACTGAGAGGTTTGAGAGGTAGCAATCATTAATCTGAATTAAAATATCTGAAATTAGGTCCGGCCTTGATTTGCTTGTTCTATCCGTTATGGCTGTTAAACTAGATAGGGAGTCCGAAAATATAACTGAGTATGGAGGTTTGTTTTTGTAGATCCATTTGAGAGAATTTTTTATCGCAATCAGCTCAGCAGTAAATATTGATAAGCTATCTGTAATTCTTTTTATTTTTGTGATATTTAAAGTTGGAATGACAAAAGCAGATGCTACTCTACCGGTATTTGGGTCTTTTGATCCATCTGTATAAATGTTAATATGAGAAATATATTTATTATCTATATGTTCGTTGAAGACCAACTTAATATCTTGTTGGTTGTCTTGTTTACTAATCATATTTGAAAGGTTTATGTCCACTATTGGAGTAAGTAAAGTCCATGGGGGATATCTTTTTTACTAGAGTCTAGAATGTTTATATCATTTAATTTGTATTCTTCAACAAGATTAAATGTGACTGAGCCAAAAGGTTTGGGCCTATCTTTAAATTTATTTTTACAATAAGTAGGTTTGATAATGTCATTGACAGGATTAGTTAATTTATTAGTCTGGGATCTAGACCAGTATCAACATTCGGATATGCTGTCTGCTTTTAAATACGCTGGGTATTCTTTAATCACCATTCGGATATGCTGTCTACTTTTAAATACGCTGGGTATTCTTTAATCACCATTCGGATATGCTGTCAGCTTTAAAATACGCTGGATATTCTTTAATCACCATTCGGATATGCTGTCTACGGTGGCATAGAGGTGACATGTGTATGCTTTTATTTATCTCGTGCGCACGAGATACTAAGTCGTGCTCACGAGATACTAAGTCGTGCGCACGAGATAACTAAGTCGTGAGCACGACTTACTAACTCGTGCGCACGAGATACTAAGTCGTGCTCACGAGATACTTAGTCGTGAGCACGAGATACTAAGTCGTGCTCACGAGATACTACGTCGTGCTCACGAGATACTAAGTCGTGAGCACGAGATACTAAGTCGTGAGCACGACTTACTAAGTTGTGCGCACGACTTAGTAACTCGTGAGCACGACTTAGTATCTCGTGCTCACGACTTAGTATCTCGTGAGCACGAGATAATTAGCCAATCAGAATACACTTTACTGTATAAGCCACAGTATGCACAACCTGGTGTTTTCATTCAGTTTTTCATTTGGCGAATTCGACTGGGACTTTTTGTTGAGCACGACAGCTTCGTTGAGCATATTTTTTGTTCGACTTGTAGTATGACGTCACACCGTTGAGTACGAAACTCAACGCTGGTGGACCTCTGAAAAGTAAGTTGCTCAACAGAAAGTCGCCAGTCGAATACGCCTAATAGGCATAGAAATAATTGATCCAAAAGGCATTTCTTATACAAGAATCTGAATACAAATGAGGTGCATCTTGCGAAAAGGGGTCTTCATGCATCTACGTAGTGTTGTCCTGGATCAGCATGTGCAGTCCACGCAGGCTAATCCGGGACGACACTTTACCAAGATGCGGTTCAATTATATGACATGAACATTCACGCAGTTTGATCTGAATCTACATTGTGTGTTAATCACGTATCAAACCTTCCGAGAAGCTACTGGCTACTGTGTAGATACAGATCAGACTGAATGAACGTGTAGGCTGTTGGTGATTTTCTGTTTCTAGAAGGTCTACTCTAAGTATATATATTTATAATGGAAGCGGAAAGTGTCGTACCAAATTAGCCTGTGCGGACTGCACAGGCTGATCAGGGACGACACTCCCCGCAAAGGCATTTATACACCTTTTCGCAAGATGCAGCTCAAATGTACTTGTATTGTTAGTGATTGTCGCTATTTTTTATGCCCCCGTATCGATAGATCGGGAGCATATTGTTTTTGGTCCGTCTGCGCTGTATCTGCGTGTCTGCATGTCTGTCCTGAACTTTAACATTGCCTGTAACCTTTGATCCATTCAGCTACAGGCGTCACATTTGGTATACATATTCTATTAGTCAATGGCGTTCACATGGCAGCATGCTAAAAGACCTTGACCTTCACCATGACCTTGAAAATGACATTGAAATCTTCATTTTGATAAATCATTGTAACTTCTGATCCATTTAACATACACACACCATAATTCATATACATATTCTACTAGTCAATGACTTTCACATGGCATCATGCAAAATGACATTGACCTTCACCTTGACCTTGAAAATGACATTGAACTTCGTGTGGTTAAAGCTGAAATCGGGGACATAGTGTTTCAAAGACACATTTTGTTGTTTGTTGAAATGTAAAAAAGCTAGACAGAACTAGTCATTTTAATCATCTGCTTATTTGTTAAGTTCCATAGATCTAGATGTTAAATTATTTCCTCCAAATTTTAAAATAAAATACACTAGACAAATGTAAAAGATGTTGATACCGTTTAATTACTCATCTAAACCCTTTCCCTCATTAAAAGCATCTCCTACTTCTCTGCAATAGACATATTTTAAACCGTTCTGGGAAAAGGAAAACTTGTTAACCCTTTCCTATACAGACGACTTTTGACGCGTCTGCAGCAGATGCCTTTTAAACACATTGTAGGAAACTATATTGTCAGTAGCAGTTTCTAATATAAAATTAATAGTACAATGATCTGAAAATTTATTTGGTTCATCGACATTAAAATAAGAAATATAATCAAAAATAGATTCCGATGCTAACACATAATCTACCAGACTACTTCCTCTACTCCCGACAAACGTGTATTTCCCTATCCCCTTATCAAAACTCCATTCGGTCTGAAACAAAGTGCTATATAGTAATACACGTGGACCGCGAGACGAGAGTTTGGGAGAAAAGTGTTCTTAAATATTTTAGCGCGTTTGTATTGGAAGAAAAAAGTTCGAGGTATTAAGATCACTATTACGTCAACCTTCGCAGTGCGAACATATATATTGATCATTGTCACTAGAGAGTGGCTAAGACTGGTAAACACAGGAACACTGGCTAGGTGGTCTGACCGCCATATGACCTAAACAGTGTTGAAAACGGCGTCAAATCCAAACAAACAAACAAATATATTGACCATAATTTAAAAGGTATCCAGGTTAAGAGCAAACAAACAAACACACGCTCACACACATCCGCACGCACGCATCATTTCATGCACAGAATATGTGAGAAAATGAGCATGAGAGACGCAAAATTGAAACACACGTTTTTACGGCATACATATGACGTTGTGGTGTTTGATGGTTCGCACTTTTCACGTCTATCAATTAAACCATATTTTAAGCTAATTCACGAATATGGACTGTGATAATTAATATAGTGTTTGTCAGATATCTACTCAACATTTAAGTTAAACGTTTGAAACTGTCCCTTTTTCGTTGAGGTGTGTGTATAAGCGTTTATTTATTCTCGCTGTATTGCACTAAGCATTTTAGCGAGCAGACCTCGGTTTTAAAGTCTCATCCGAAGGACTGGTAAGGTAGGAAATACTTTTTGAAATATTTCGATAATTAACCCAAATTCGGTCCTGGCTGGGATTGAACGCGCGATCCCTGGGTTACTAAGCCGCAGTGCTAACCATTACACCACGGCGCTACCTTTTCATTGAGGATAATCCATCCATCATTATATCGTGTTTTCCCGCCTTACATCGGAAGACGTCCGTATGCCACGGACATCCACGACTCAAGCCGAACGTCATGGAGACGATATCGTATTGCTTACTTGGTGAATTTCCGTGACTAACGAACGTCTTCCGAAAAATTTTGGGGACATAAAAATATACACTTTTTGTTTGATTTCAAATGACATGTATACGTTCTCCGGATGCTCACCTGAACGAACCGGCCACCGTAAAAACCACCACTACTACTACTACCACTACAACTACCACCACTACCACTGTATGAAGTAATCAAAGGCATTATTGTGGGTAGTGTAAGTACATACTCGTATCAGAAGCTGATATGAATTTCAGTATACGTTTTGTAAGGGCAGGTGTGTTTGCTTTACTTTGTCAGGTTGAACTTACCCCGAGGGTCGCATATACGAAGGATGGTAGCAACATCGTTGACCCGCACCCGTAAACCATTGGCTATGCAACGTTGACGCATGACTCGGTATCCATGGAGCGGTCCAGAATGTTCAAGTTCGTTGCTAATAAAGTCAACCACAGTACGAGAGTCACTATAGATTCTTCGTCGCAACATCAATCCGCGTAACACTCTATGTAAATGTCTGAGTGATATGTTTATATCATGCTGGTCGCGTAAAAGGAACCGAATTTCTTCATACGTTAACCCTGCATTAAAGTAAAATACAATAAAATCGTCTCTGCTATCAGCCATTTTCAAACAGCATCCATGTATGTAAAGTGTATTCTGATTGGCTTATTATGTCGTGCTCACGACTTAATTATCTCGTGCTCACGACTTAGTATCTCGTGAGCACGACTTAGTAACTCGTTCGCACGACTTAGTAACTCGTGCTCACGACTTATTATCTCGTGCTCACGACTTAGTATCTCGTGAGCACGACTTACTAACTCGTGCGCACGACTTAGTAACTCGTGCTCACGACTTAGTATCTCGTGCTCACGACTGAGAATCTCGTGAGCACGACTTACTAACTCGTGCGCACGACTTAGTATCTCGTGCTCACGACTTAGTATCTCGTGAGAACGACTTACTAACTCGTGATCACGACTTACTAACTCGTGATCACGACTTAGTATCTCGTGAGCACGACTTAGTAACTCGTGCGCACGACTTAGTATCTCGTGCTCACGACTTAGTATCTCGTGAGCACGACTTACTAACTCGTGCGCACGACGTATCCATGGAGCGGTCCAGAATGTTCAAGTTCGTTGCTAATAAAGTCAACCACAGTACGAGAGTCACTATAGATTCTTCGTCGCAACATCAATCCGCGTAACACTCTATGTAAATGTCTAAGTAATATGTTTATATCATGCTGGTCGCGTAAAAGGAACCGAATTTCTTCATACGTTAACCCTGCATTAAAGTATAATACAATAAAATCGTCTCGGCTATCAGCCATTTTCAAACAGCATCCATGTATGTAAAGTGTATTCTGATTGGCTTATTATGTCGTGCTCACGACTTAATTATCTCGTGCTCACGACTTAGTATCTCGTGAGCACGACTTAGTAACTCGTTCGCACGACTTAGTAACTCGTGCTCACGACTTATTATCTCGTGCTCACGACTTAGTATCTCGTGAGCACGACTTACTAACTCGTGCGCAAGACTTAGTAACTCGTGCTCACGACTTAGTATCTCGTGCTCACGACTGAGAATCTCGTGAGCACGACTTACTAACTCGTGCGCACGACTTAGTATCTCGTGCTCACGACTTAGTATCTCGTGAGAATGACTTACTAACTCGTGATCACGACTTACTAACTCGTGATCACGACTTAGTATCTCGTGAGCACGACTTAGTAACTCGTGCGCACGACTTAGTATCTCGTGCTCACGACTTAGTATCTCGTGAGCACGACTTACTAACTCGTGCGCACGACGTATCCATGGAGCGATCCAGAATGTTCAAGTTCGTTGCTAATAAAGTCAACCACAGTACGAGAGTCACTATAGATTCTTCGTCGCAACATCAATCCGCGTAACACTCTATGTAAATGTCTGAGTGATATGTTTATATCATGCTGGTCGCGTAAAAGGAACCGAATTTCTTCATACGTTAACCCTGCATTAAAGTATAATCCAATAAAATCGTCTCTGCTATCAGCCATTTTCAAACAGCATCCATGTATGTAAAGTGTATTCTGATTGGCTTATTATGTCGTGCTCACGACTTAATTATCTCGTGCTCACGACTTAGTATCTCGTGAGCACGACTTAGTAACTCGTTCGCACGACTTAGTAACTCGTGCTCACGACTTATTATCTCGTGCTCACGACTTAGTATCTCGTGAGCACGACTTACTAACTCGTGCGCACGACTTAGTAACTCGTGCTCACGACTTAGTATCTCGTGCTCACGACTTAGAATCTCGTGAGCACGACTTACTAACTCGTGCGCACGACTTAGTACCTCGTGCTCACGACTTAGTATCTCGTGAGAACGACTTACTAACTCGTGATCACGACTTACTAACTCGTGATCACGACTTACTAACTCGTGATCACGACTTAGTATCTCGTGAGCACGACTTAGTAACTCGTGCGCACGACTTAGTATCTCGTGCTCACGACTGAGAATCTCGTGAGCACGACTTACTAACACGTGCGCACGACTTAGTATCTCTTTTCATTGAGGATAATCCATCCATCATTATATCGTGTTTTCCCGCCTTACATCGGAAGACGTCCGTATGCCACGGACATCCACGACTCAAGCATCTCACGACTTAGTATCTCGTGCTCACGACTTAGTATCTCGTGAGCACGACTTAGTATCTCGTGCGTACGAGTTAGTAAGTCGTGCTCACGACTTAGTTATCTCGTGAGCACGACTTAGTATCTCGTGCGCACGAGATAAATACAAACATACACATGTCACCTCTATGCCACCGTAGCTGTCTGCTTTTAAATACGCTGGGTATTGTTTAATCACCATTCGGATAAGCTGCTGCTTTACAATACGCTGGGTATTGTTTAATCACCATTCGGATATGCTGTCTGCTTTTTAATACGCTGGTTATTGTTAAATCGCCATTCCGATATGCTGTCTGCTTTTAAATACACTGGGTATTGTTTAGTCACCATTCGGATATGCTGTCTGCTTTTTAATTTAGTCTTTTTATTGTTAATTGTGATACGCAGGCTTCATAACCTCTACTCCCAACTAATGTTCGATTTTGTTTATTTCAACCGTTGCTTTCTAACCCTCCCACCCCAACCCCCCCTCCTCATTTTTTTATAGG
>JAWPHD010025607.1:0-15834 GCA_037043455.1 Cyrtodaria siliqua
AAAAATGAAGGCCCTATCGTCTTAACGAGACAAATGTTAACGACGGACGGACGACGGACGGACAACTCAGCATCTCAGAAGCTCTGTGGAGCTAAAAAGCAGATTTCCGTATTCGGACTGGATCCAATAGTGATGACGGAAATCGACGAGGTTAGTCCGATTTCATTCGTGCCAAACCCGAACAACCTTGGTAATTTCCGGATTTGTTACGGAAATTATAGTAAAATGACATGACGTCAATGACTTGCGTCATCATCGTATGTCATCACACATTATGACGTATGTCTGTTTGTAAACAATTAGTGAGCAAATGCGTTAGTACATATTCTTTCGTTCTTTCTTTTTCTTTCTTTCTTTCCTTCTTTCTTGTACACACACTTTTGATCATCACGACAGCTTCGTTTCTGAGGATGGGTTTTTGTGAAGTTCAGCGAGATCTTTAAAGTGCATATGGTAATGTCTCTCCTCTCCCTGCACAGGGGACCAACGGTTTTAAATACATCTATAGGAAGGATGGCATACTTTCACAGTGCCTTTTACTATCTTGCCCGTACGCGATATAAATCTAAGGGAGTGCGTTTCTTTATTCGGATATGAAGATTTGCGTTTGTTCAGTTAACTCGAATAGAATAGAATAAGTTTTAATTTCATATGAATTATCAATGAAATGAAATGCGATTTCATTGGTTGAATTTAGTCTGAGGTGACCCGGTATGTAATATTCATAACTTTCACATCTGGTCAACTTCCGGTAGGTCAAGATATTCAGTAGGTGAAAATAAAGGGGTTTACTCAGACTTTATCCTCAATCTCTATATGAAAAATGAAAATATTAGACCATCATTTAAATTAAATGTATCCTTATTGGTGTTTTAAAATCAGACAACACCAAGAGAAGATACATAGATGTACACAAAAAAACAAAGCTTTTAATATACTTATCTCTACAAACTAGTTTTATAAAGGGCTAAAGTCAGTTGAGCACCAAGGATAAACACCGAGTTTACCCCCTACCAGAATGTGGAGGTGTTTTATTTTATTGATCACTGATTGGTCAAATTATTTTGATGATGTCATGTGGAAGTTATGAATTGTCAGATCTAAATAGCGGAAAGCAGTGGAGCGAATATTTTGGATCTGATTTTAATGAGACATTGTTAGGGAACCTTAATGAAGCTGCGTACTGTAGTTCGAAAAGATAGTATACGCATCACGGTTTATGTATATATCTAACAGACAGATTGATGTAGTAGATAGTCTGCACTAGCGGATAGCCGGATACAGGGGGGTGCGCACCTGGCGCGCGCCCCCTAAAAATTCCGGATCATACATGTATGTCCATGTTACTGTGGATAAAATATCAAACAATATCGATGCACGCCCTCAGCATAAAAAAAATTCTCGCTAGCTCTACGCATAATGGCTAATAAGTGGTTTAATTAACACATTGTTAAATCCTTTTATTTGAAAACGGACTTTTGGCACCCTATCAATGCACTACAGTGCCTTGGGGGTAGAGAATCACTTGGGTTAAACGTCTAATTTTAAAATGAAAATATTTTTTTTATTTAATTTCTCATTTAGATTTACTCTTTTAGTTGTATGATAGCGACATTTCTAAAATTATTGTCCTGAAACTGTGATTTTTTAATAGGCGTTTTTTCACCAATATTTACATAATTTAATTTTATCCTTAAAAGTGCCAAACTTCAACAAGTTACCTTAAATGATGATTGCATTTTGACTTTTGTCCCTAACATTTGTTAAAACAGCAAATATTTATTTCTGAGTTTATTGTGACAGTATGAATTTTTCGTTATAAATACTCACTTCATTCAGGTAGTATAGAATCATTTTTCTGAGAGGTGTTGCATGTAGTGATATATTTTGCATGGAAAAATGTCCCAAATAATTTCACCGTTGAATAAATGTACGCTTATATGATATATCTTCAAGCCTGGAAAGTTTTAAACTAAACTAAAATATATGAGCTGAGAAAATTTAATTTAAACAGGAAATGATTCTTTACTACCAATGATTCTATACACCCCAAAGCACTGTACCGCAACCGTTTTATGAGGCTAGAAACGGACCCGAAAATTGACCAAAATCTGGTCTGACCAAGTCCGACCAATTAGCTCAGTTGTTAGAGTATTGGAAAGGTAGTCCAATGGTCGGAAGAACGAATTACGAAAGGGTCCTGGAGTTGAGTCCCGGTCCGGCTGCACATTTGTCTAGCCTTTATCAAGTTTATGACGGTTGGTGATCCAGCCATTGTCGATCCGGACTGGATCATGACTAGAAACAGTAGCATTCCGAGTTTCGTTCCATACCATATATCTGTCTGGGGACCAACTGAAAATGTTCTTTTTTTTTGGAGGGGGGGGGGAGTGTGGTGGGGGGGAGTGTGGTGGGGGGAGGGGGTTCAGAATTCGCCACACAATCCCGGAATCCGCCAAAGTTGGAACTGCCAAGGAGTGTGTCTACTTCGTTCGAAGGGTGTTCATGTGACAATTACCATCGACAATCCACAGTAGGACGCTCGGCCAATCCCGTCATTCCTCGGGATCATGCTGCGAAGCAATGTACGAGATGTTGCGAATGGAGTTGATAAACGAAAAACCAAAGTACTAGTAGTACTGAGCGGCGTATGTTGGTCGAAGAGGATTTACCGTCTAGATCCTTTGACGGGGCGTGAAAGAAGCAGAATGCGTTGCATTTGTTTTGTAATATTTGTATTGAAACAAAGTTATGCCATTTTATAAAATGTGGAATGTATTGTAAACTGATTCATGCGTTGCATTTGTTTTGTAATATTTGTATTGAAACAAAGTTATGCCATTTTATCAAATGTGGAATGTATTGTAAACTGATTCATGTATGGGCGTGTATTACGGGAACATAGTCAGGCAGGGGCGTAGCCAGCGATACGCAAAAGTGAAAAAATAGTTATGGCCAAAAATGGCATAAAAATCGAAGGCTAAGGGGGGGTTATTTAACCTAGAAGGACGCCAAAATGTGACCAAAAAAACCACCAGAGAACAGGCGACTGTAGTGGTAACATACTTAACTTAGGTTAATCTAATCTGTAAATCTAAGCTCATGCGAAAGTCAGACCCTGAATGTTGCTTGTTGCAGTCTAAGCAAACTAACATATGAATTATAAGAAGAAACTTGACCTAGTATATTGCTGTATGTAATAAACTTCTAAAAAATCATCTTATAAAAAGAAACCTTATCTTGAAGGTTGCCACCTTTAAAAAAACTAATATGTATATACCCTAAGATGAAACCTGACCCTAATGTAAATGTAGATAACTTACTATCGTCCAAGACAAAAAATACTTTATATGTAAGAAACCTGACCCTGATAAAACATGCCCATACACAATTATGCCTTATGACACCTGGGCCCTGTTTTATGAAACAACTTATGACAATTTTGATCGTAAGTTAATGTTTTAAATTCTTTACTTTGATTTACAAATCAGAAATGAACGCGATTTCATGAACCCCATATATATATACCTAATGTAAAAACCTGACCCTGGATATTGTTCTCCAGACTTAACTTAAATATATGTTTTATAATAATACAACCCCATATATATACCTAATGTACAAACTATTGTCCCGTAATACAAGCTCATATATATACCTTATGTACAAACCTGACCCTGGATATTGTCCCGTAATGCAAGCCCTTATATATATATATATATACCTAATGTAGACAATTGACCCTGACTGTTGTCCCTTAATACAAGCCCATTCGTACACCTAATGTACAAACCGGAGACTGGATATTGTCCTTTAATACAAGCCCATACATATACCTTATGAACAAACCTGACCCCGGATATTTTCTCTTAATACAAGCCCGTACATATACCTTATGTACAACCCGGACCCGGACTAATGTCCCTTAATACAAAATGATATATAGGGTCCTATAGAAACCACAGCGTCCGAACGCAATGGCATCGTAGGTCCGCACTGTACTGCAAACAAGGACTTGAAACTACAATGAAAGAGACAAAAAACAACAGAAAGGGTGGTGAAGACAGGCCATATATATACCTAAGATACAAACCTGGACCTGGATATTGTCCTGTAATACAGGCCCATATATACGACTTATGTATAAACCTGACCCTGGATATTGTCTCTTAATAAAAGTCCATACATATACCTAATGTACAAACATGACCCTGAATATTGTCCTTTAATACAGGCCCATATATATATATACGTTATGTACAAACCTGACCCTGGAGATTGTCCAATAATACAAGCACATACATATTACTTATGTACAAACCTGACGTTGGATATTGTCCCGTAATACAACCCCATACATATACTCGGTAAAAAAAGTTTTGGACCAGGGTATATAAAGTCATATAAAAATAAAACTAGTGGACAGAATTAAAGTATCTTTTTTTAGTAACCAAGGTCTACCATACTCGGTTCATTTGGTACCAGAAACATTAAATTCCAAACAAGATTTGATTTTAAAAATATATCGCGAACACACAAAGGGTCTGTAAAAAATGTTGCAAAGTCCATAAAAAGTAACAGTTACGGACACATTCGAGTAACCAATAAAAAGGTTATTATTTTTTCGCAAAGTTTCATTGTAAACGATAATTATTGTTGATTGACGATCTATTGTGACTTATCAACTGAGATAATAAGGGTTATGATCGAATGTCAAGGTTCACCGATCATTGTACGGGTTCGAACACTGCCATGGTCCAAAACTTTTTTTACAGAGTATATATCTAATGTACAAACCTCACCCTGTCTATTGTTCCTCAATACAAGCCCATGCATATACCTAATGTACAAACCTGACCCTGGATATTGTCCTTTAATACAGGCCCATATATACTACTTATGTATAAACCTGACCCTGGATTTTGTCTCTTAATACAAGCCCATGCATGTACCAAACGTTCAAACCTGACCCTGGATATTGTCCTTTAAAACAGGCCCATACATACGACTTATGTATAAACCTGACCCTGGATATTGTCTCTCTCTTGATTAAAGGCCATACACATTACTTATGTACAAACCTGACCCTGACTAATGTCCCGTAATACAAGGCCACACATATACCTAATGTACAAACCTTCGCCTGGATATTGTCCTTTAATACAAGACCATATATATACCTTATGTACATACTTGACCCTAGATATTCTCATTTAATACAGGCCCATATATATATACCTTATGTACAAACCTGACTCTAACTATTGCAACATAATACGAGCCCATGTACACACCTGGCCCTAGATATTCTCCTTTAATACAGGCCCATATATATACCTTATGTACCTTATGCACAAACCTGACTCTTAACTATTGTCACATAATGCGAGCCCATATACACACCCGGCCCTGGATATTCTCCTTTAATACAGGCCCATATATATACCGTATGTACCTTATGTACAAACCTGACTCTAACTATTGTCACATAATACAAGCCCATACATATACATAAAGTACACATCTGACCTTTAATACAGGCCCATGTACAAACCTGACCCTGGATCTTGTCTCTTAATTAAAGCCCATACATATTACGACCTGTAATAAATGCTTTATTTAATGATGGTAACTCAATCAATTTACAACAATTGTTCTCCCTTGAGGCCATCAAATGAAGAAACATGTAACACACACACACATTGTTATATACATACAATATTATACAATTCTGAAGAGTTTCCTGTTGTAAAATCAAAAGTCCCTATATATAAATATTTTAAAGTTATTTTAAAGTACTTAACCAAATGCAAGCAAATTAAAAGTAACTAGTATTACCTAAAAGATAGGAATAATATTTCTTATTAAATTCTTTGATATGTTTGGCTTGTCGCATTGGAGGTGCGATCGATTTCCATATGACAGCACCAGAATAACGAATACTTTGTTTGTGTATACTTAGCCTATGTTTCGGGACGATCAAATCACCATTTGAACAAGTCCTTAATTTATAAGAGGAATGAACCTTTTGAAACAAAGATGTAAGATAGTCTGGAGCAAGATTATTGACGCATTTGTAAACCTGCTCTGCTTTATGAAATTGTATTCGATCATGGACATTTAACCATTTAAGCTCTTTAAATAAGGGTTTTGAAGATGCATCATATGGCTTATTAAGGATGATCCGAGCAGCTCTCTTTTGGATTTTTTGGATTCTATTAATATTGTTGCTAGAGCAATTTCCCCAAATAGTGTCACCATAATCCAAAATTGGTTGTATATATGCATTGTAATACATAATTCTTGTTTCATGTGTGAGACATTTCTTGATTTTGCACAAAAGATTAGTTTTGTTTGTTAAAGAAGTACAAAGATTATCAACATGGACGTCCCATGACAGGTTTTTATCAATATATACCCCTAATAATTTTTGACTCTGTACATTTTCTATTGCTGTACTGTTAACATATAATTGTTTTACTTCATTATTAAGTTTAGACATCTTTTGAGATGAACCTATAATCATATATTTTGTTTTCATTTCATTTATTAACTTTTTATTTTGCTTAGCCCATTGCTCTGTTTGTTTGAGACTAAGCTGGCTATTTTCTTGTATAATTTCAAGATTAGGACCAGACGTAGACAAAGTACAAAGATTATCAACATGGACGTCCCATGACAGGTTTTTATCAATATATACCCCTAATAATTTTTGACTCTGTACATTTTCTATTGCTGTACTGTTACTGACAAGTCTCCTCCTGCAAAATATGACGTTACATGCGTCGACGCACATAAAGTCCATTTCAGTTCATTCCTTTAATAAAATTAAAAATATTCCTGCTTTCAAGGTCCCTTTACCAAATACTGTATTTCCTCTATTAGTAGCGCCTTCCCTAAAAGAAGCGCCCCCACCTGTTTTAAGAAACCTTACCTTCTTCAAAAATCCAAAAGTTCCTAGAAACACAATTTTTTCTTCTTTACCGCTAATGGATTTGATTACGGGAGTTTTTTTACCAGGACACCAGTATGGTCTATGACATAAACCCTAACGCGTTATCATCATCAATACAATTACCACTTTTATTTATCTCCCTTCTTTTAATTTATTATTTAGTTTATCTTGTATTATTATTATTTAATTCATACGCAACCAACCCGTGTTGTGTGATCGTCATGTTCGACGGATATTGTACCATAGAGATGCAGAGTGATGACAGTGATATACTCAGTATATTGTCGGGTTTAGGTTTAGTCAATACCAGTGTCACAGTAAAAGATCGCCGTACAGTAATTCTATAAGGAAACAGTTGGGAAAGGAGGTGAAATATATTGAAAATTTTACCATAATAGAACGCCCCCTTCGGACTTTGCATAGCACCCAGGCGCTACTATTAGAGGAAATATCGTATGGTAAACTACCCCATGATGAATTTCATCAAAATTGGCCATCTTTCAAAAAGTAAAACACAAAACGCTTCTGAAAAAAAAATCCTTGATGTCTGACAATACCAACAATACAAACTTTTCGATATTAAGACGATATTAAGACGCTAAACTATAAGTATCTCATAACTATTGCCAAACATCAATGGTTTCACACTTGTTTATTCCGGCTCATTTTTTATAACTTTGCCAAATTGTGATAGCCCTGAATCAATGTCTAATGATCACAAGATGTTCATCCATGTGTAAAACACATCCCTTTATACAGTTTAGCATAATATATTCAGAAGCCTACCAGTGGCGAAATATCCCATTTTACTATGCTTAAACATGTACACTGTTTTTGTGAGGACGTAGATTTCGTGTTTAACAGTGGAGGTGTGAGTTTTTGAAATATGTTGATAACAGAAAAGCCCAACATTCTAAGCAAAAAATGTTAAATCTTTCAGATATTTAACAGTTTTTAAAGAGGCATTAACTTCTACCTTTCAATTTATTGGGGGAGTGATTGAGTTTTAGTGGCAAATCATGATAATTTATCTATCAGATTGTAGTGGAGGGAGGTGGGGCATCTGCAACAGGTACTTTTTTGTGGGATTATGTGGAGTAGTGGTGGTGGCAGTGTGTGTGTGTGTGTGTGTGTGTGTGTGTGTGTGTGTGTGTGTGTGTTTGGGGAGGAGGAAGTGGGAGGGGAAAACATCAACACCTCATCAATATGGGACGCGGTGGGGGAGACATCAACACCCTCATTTATATTTTGTGTGGGTTAAACTATGGCACTTTCTGTGCTTGTCAAAATATCTAAATACCAAACATCAGCACTTTCCATGCAGGTAAAAACACCAATCATCATCGCTCTCTGTGCATGTCAAAACACCAACCATAAGCACTTTCTGCTTTGTTAGTGAGACAAAAGCATCAGAACTATCTGCAAGAAGCAAAACCGTCAGCTCTTCTTGTGTGAGGCAAAACACATCAGCACTTTTTGTGCGAGGCAAAACACATCAGCACTTTTTGTGTGAGACAAAACACATCAGCACTTTTTGTGTGATGCAAAACACATCAGCACTTTTTGAAATCTTGCTGAAGAATTCTGAAGCTGCAGTAAACCAACTTGATAATGGGTGCATTCAGGGTTCCCGAAAGCACTCTATAACCATCGGCTACCATCAGTCACCATCGCTAGTCGTTGTTTCGCCGATAGGTAAAACGTTTAGAACGTTGGTAACCAATCTTCCCGCGACTCTACACCTGAGGTATTATCTATCGGTGGCCTCGTTGGTACCAAATGTTACCATCGGTGGACATTGGTAACCCCAAAGTTAACCCACGTGGTTGCCGATGGGAGAACCCCGAACGCACCCAATGACAACCAAACAGTTGTCAACTGATCAAACTTGAGAACCTTCCCCGGAGGCTGGCGTTTGATGCAGGGAATTCATAACTTTCTGAAAACAACAGGACTGTCAAAGTTAAACAATATCTTAACCATTATCATACAGACATGGTCGGTTTAAAAGAAAGGGTAAAAGGGACAATAGGCCAACTATTCAGTCATTGTCAAATTTCACTGTTCCCAAGTACTCTACATATTTTCAAATTTCATTGTTCCCAAGTACTCTGCATATTTACAGTACACAGTAACTTCCTGTATCGCTAATTGATCTACTACTTACAGTAGTCAGACAGGCGTGACTGAATAAAATCACGAACAGGCAGCTTCCTATTTCCATAGGGAACAGGAAGTTAATCTGTGGGAAATAAAAAAATAGGGTAAATTACCTTTCAACCACATCATCTAACTTTACTGAAATAATCACCTATCAAAATCATCTCAAAACAAACTTGAACTATCTCTGAAGGTGATGAATTATAATTCAAACAAAGGGCCATAATTCTGTAATAAATTAGGCAATCAACAATGTGCGATGTAGAGGGACATAAGGTCATCCGTTGTTTTGTGTATATGAAGTTTGGGGACAACCCATTCAAAAGTGTTTGAGAAATGGTAGTAATTAAATGTGTTACGTAACATGACGTGATGTGACACAACAAAAATTGGCGACGTGACATTACGAACAACGTGAAAAAGCGGGGGTATAAAAAAAGCAAACTGGTGTTTTGCTTAGAAATTTATTTTTATATTATACAAGGTAGCCTTTTGGAAACGAAGGTGTGACTGATTATTAGCATGTAATTATATACACAGTAATGTTAGCAGACAAAATTAAATCTGTAACCTCAGCGGGGACCTGAACTCGGGAATTTGACTCGGATTGCAGACAGTATACTTCCTAGTCACCACAAGAGCTAGATAGCTCTATGACAAAAACAGATTAACACACTATTGTTTGGGGTGCTTGTTTCAGCCAAAGGTTTTTCTGAAGTAACTTGAGCAATTTAAATAATACCTACATCAGTTATATATCATTAGAACTGGCATTTTCTGTGGTAAATAAAACTACTTCAGTTTTGATAATCGGTTGAGAAATAAATATTTTACAGCCAAAATGATTTTTTGATGGGGCTTTTCCTATGTAAATTCCTTGCTGGTGGGACAGCAGAAATTCCTTGCTGGTGGGACAGCAGAAAATTAAGAAATTTTAAATAACTTCAGTAATCCTTCATATTTTGCTATAACATTTTCAAGGTTTCTTAATTTACAATTTAAAAATTATTTTTGGATACAAATTTGAAACTATTTTTGGATAATTTTTTTAAAAAGAAATGTTTTCAAATAGATCTTTCATGCAGCAAAATTTAGCATTGAAAATGACCCATCAAAAATAGCTTTCGCACATGCATTTTTTATTTCTCAACCGATTTTGAAAAGTAAGGTGTTTTTATTTAGCACTAAAAATGTCTGTTTCACTGATATACAACTTATTTAGGTACGAGATGTATTTTGTCTGAAAAGTCCAAAAACCTTTGGCTGAAACAAGTGCCCCAAACAATAAGTCTTATAAAATGATTATTATTTTTTTTACATATTTCTGTTTCTAAACCCTACTAAACTAGTTTTAATGTACATCACTTGTTTCGCCAACCAAGTGTCATTATATGGTTTAATAAAAGTATTAAACAAAATGGTCAGTGTTTCTCTTAAAATGTTCACCATTTCCCAATGCATTACAAAAAAATGCAGAGCACTAAAACAAAAACTTACATGTTTCGTGGTCGAGTAAGGTGCCCTTACTTCCTAGCGGTGCATGCCATATATATCTCAACACAAAACTAAAGTAAATCCAAAATAGGTTCAGACAGTTCTCTCTACAAAATATCCAGCTAACGAATCTTATAATTTACAAATAATTTTAAACCCATCACAATAACTCCTGCATACTAAGACAAGTAATGACATAAGCCTAACATTCCAAGGTATTATTAAAGCACAAGCAAAAATGTATAACCCACAAACATAAGCACATCATCCATCAAAACACCGGCAAAATATCCCAAGTTTTTATAAGTTATCCAGCAACAATCATATGCAGCCCTGGAATACAGTTACACTTAATTCACTGTAAGATGGTGCAATAATAATGCACCAAGAACAAATCCAGATGAAGCAGAGCCAGTATGACAAAGCACACAGGAAAATTAGTGCAAACAAAACAAATATGTGGGAAATGGGCCGGACATCTATACCGTGGATAATTAATGTGGCGCTACTGGGTAAAAATGTCTTGCCAGTTAATAGGTTTTCTCTAATCTACTGACACAGTGACACAACATTTCTCCTCACACCTAGTAATACTTCATTGTTTTTACACACATTATGATAAAATGTTTATTATTCCTGTAGTAGTGTGGTGTTTATATAGATGAAAAATCTTTTATGTGAATTCCCTTCCTCCCACAATGGATTTATGGCTTTTCATCACCCGCAATTTTATCACTATCTTTTTCCATTATATTTATCCCACTCCTCCTTAACCTCATCATCAACTTCAATCATCATCCATCACCATCATTAATCAATGGATCATATGATGATGATGATAAGGAGGAGTTTGATATGATGATCATTGTGATAAATATCATCATCATCATCATCATCATTATCAAGACCATATACATCATCATCATTATCAATTGTATTGAATGTTGTTTAACGGCTCATCAACACCGTATAGGTTATTTAGAGCCGCCCCAGAGAGAGGGGAAGGATACATAGGAATCCAGGAACCTGCCCTACTCTTATTATCGAATAGATTCCTATGGTTCTTTAACGTGCTAGGAGGATAGACCGATACATGTGACCGCCCGGTTTACGTCCCTATCCGACGGACGAGGCTAAGGGAAAGTGTCTTGCCCAAGAACACACTGACGGAACTCAGTGGCACCACGGAGGATTGAACCCGAGGCCTCCGGTTACAAATCCGCCGCGCTACCGACTGCGCCACGCCAGCCCTATCAGCATTAATCATCAAGATCATCAACAAGATCACCAAGATCATCATCAAGATCAAGATCATCATCATCATACATATCATCATCAATCAACCAATCAATCAGCATTATCATTCCAACTGTGTTAATAGTCCAGACCTTGGTTTTCAATTGGCATCATCCCCAATCAATCGCATCAAATATGGACAACGTCAACTTTCTCTTTTGTTTGCACTGATGATGCCCTTTATCATGATTAAACAAAGAATGTAAAAGCAATTACCCCCGTCCCTTATTTGCCCTGATTAATTGGAATGCTCTTTATCAAGCCACCACAAATACCTGGGGTGGCTTGATACAACTGGAGTCATAAACCTGATTTAGAGATTATGTCATTTGCCATATGATACTCTCTAACCTGGGTATTGGACATTGGAGAGAAAATTCTCATCTACAGCTGGAAAATTAAATGTCATAAAACGTTATGCAATTTTTATAACTTATACACCACAATGGCAATGGAGTGACCACTTCAAGGGTATAATCAGATATATGTTGGTCATCAGTAAACAACTATCAGACATTATTTCAATATTTATGATTTACAGCAATGTCCAAAGTAGCTTGATATGTGTGTGGAAATAGGTACCTGGGAATTTAGGGTGCAGCATGCAGACAGAACACTGATGATTCAGATCCATGCCAGTCCCCACTCATTTGCATACACAATTTTTTAATAGTTCTCTCTTGATTTATATTGGCTAGATTCTATAAATGACGGAAAACATTCACACAGACAGCTATTATTACTCATTCCTTGAAACATTAAGGTAAATAAGGATCAAACATATTAGAACACCACATATCATCCATATAAAGCTATAAAAGAAATATAACGCCCAAGAGAGCCTGTGGACACTCTACTGGCTAAAGATAAAGTTTACGCATAAGGGGCCCATAACTCTTTCATAAATCATTCAACCTGAACATGGCGATGATATATGCAACTAGGCTTGGTACTGATCATCCCTGTCAAGATTCGTTGAAATCCGGCCAGGGGATCAGGAGAATTAGTTGAGACATTGTGCAATAAAACCTTAAAATAGCCAAAAATCATTCAACCAGAACACGGCAATGACAGGTGCAACTATGCTTGGTACTGATCATCCCTGCCAAGATTCTTTGAAATCCGGCAAGGAGTTCATAAGGGACTAATCTGGACAAAGTTTATGTATTAAAACATTTAAAGGGCTATAACTCTGCCAAAAATCATTCAACCAGAATATGGCGATGATATGCAAGCACAACTAGGCTTGATACTGATCATCCTTGTCAAGTTTCTTTGAAATCCGACCAGGGGTTCAGGAGAACTAGCCCGGAAAAAGTTTGTGTATCGAAAAACTTTAAAGGGCCATAACTCTGCCAAAAATCATTCAACTGGAACACGGCGTTGATATGCACAACTAGACTTGGAACTGATCATCCCTAAAAAGTTCCGTTTAATCTGGAAAGGGGTTCAGGAGAACTAGTTGGAACAAAGTTTGTAAAACTTTTAAAGGGCCATAACTCAACCAACAGTGTTCAATCTAGGCTACGCCATTGACCCGTTTGCGACCAAAATGGCGCAATTTCCCATAAGGAATGGGCCACCCGGGCGCACTCGATAGGCGATGGTCTTTTCGTTAATTTCGGTCATTTTCTCCCATTCTGCTATTTAGGCACACCGCGCGCACCTGCTGACTGTGTTGCGATCGATAAACTGTACAGTATTTTTACATAGTAATTACAGTGTAACCAGTCTGTTGCTATGGCTTTTCAATAGCCGTGTCAGCATCAATGATGAAGCGGATTTCAGATTTTTTCTTGCCGAAAATGGCGAAAAAAAAAATCAGATGATAAACATTTTGACGCTACTGTGATGAACATTGTGACGCCAAAAGACCAAACATTTAAAGAAACTTTCAAAATAAATGGTTATCCGACGATCGTTACAAAATGTGGCTTGTCTATGATTAGTTAAATTGTTTCCAAGTTTACAGTTCACTTCAAGTTCCATTTATTATACAGTAACTGCCACTGAGACATTGGAGTCAAAGCAACAAAATACATTATTTAAAGGTATGATTTTATTGACTTTTAATTTTTTGTTTGGCCCCCATTTTTTTACAATGGCCCCCAACTGCAAAGTCCATGGGCCCAAATGGCCCCCTGTTTGGCAAAGCTAGATTGAACACTGCCACCAAAATCATTCAACCGTACACGGTGACTATAATTTGTGTACAACTAGGCTTGGTACAGATCATCCCTGTAAAGTTTCACTGAAATCTGGCCAAATAAAGGCCCTTTCGTCTTAACGAGGCTAAATTATAGCATTTTCAGAAAATCAAGGGCCTTAACTCCAGTGCAAATAGTCCAATGTGGCTGGTTTTCGAACTTGTCCGAGCTTTCATTGGTTTTAACAATCTGGTAAAGTTTGGTACAGATCTGATAAAAAATGAAGGCCCTAATGTCTTAACGAGGCAAAATATAGCATTTTTAACTAAATCAAGGATCATGACTCCGCTGTTACTGGTCTGATCTGGCTGGTTTTCGAACTTGCCCTATGCTGTCATTGATAGTAACAATCTGGTAAAGTTTGATCGGTTGAAAAATGAAGGCCCTATCATCTTAACGAGGCAAAATATAGCATTTTCAACTAAATCAAGGGCCATAACTCCACTGTTACTGGTCTGATCTGGCTGGTTTTCGCACTTGCCCGAGCTGTCATTGATAGTAACAATCTGGTAAAGTTTGATCGGATGAAAAATGAAGGCCCTATAATCTTAACGAGGCAAAATATAGCATTTTTAACTAAATCAAGAGCCATAACTCTGCTGTTACTGGTCCGGTCTGGCTGGTTTTTCGGCCTTGTCTGAGCTTTCATTGACATTAACAATCTGTTAAATCTCGCCATAAGTTCTTCTGGCCCTTGGCCAGTAGAGCTAAAAACTTAAATGGACAACACACGGCAAGCTTGAAACACCTAAATGGACAACACACGGCAAGCTTGAAACACCTAAATGGACAACACACGGCAAGCTTGAAACACCTAAATGGACAACACACGGCAAGCTTGAAACACCTAAATGGACAACACACGGCAAGCTTGAAACACCTAAATGGACAACACACGGCAAGCTTGAAACACCTAAATGGACAACACACGGCAAGCTTGAAACACCTAAATGGACAACACACGGCAAGCTTGAAACACCTAAATGGACAACACACGGCAAGCTTGAAACACCTAAATGGACAACACACGGCAAGCTTGAAACACCTAAATGGACAACACACGGCAAGCTTGAAACACCTAAATGGACAACACACGGCAAGCTTGAAACACCTAAATGGACAACACACGGCAAGCTTGAAACACCTAAATGGACAACACACGGCAAGCTAGAAACACCTAAATGGACAACACACGGCAAGCTAGAAACACCTAAATGGACAACACACGGCAAGCTAGAAACACCTAAATGGACAACACACGGCAAGCTAGAAACACCTAAATGAACAAAACACGGCAAGCTTGAAACACCTAAATGAACAACACACGGCAAGCTTGAAACACTTAAATGGACAACACACGGCAGGCTTGAAACACCTAAATGGACAACACACGGCAAGCTTGAAACACCTAAATGGACAACACACGGCAAGCTTGAAACACCTAAATGGACAACACACGGCAAGCTTGAAACACCTAAATGGACAACACACGGCAAGCTTGAAACACCTAAATGGACAACACACGGCAAGCTTGAAACACCTAAATGGACAACACACGGCAAGCTAGAAACACCTAAATGAACAAAACACGGCAAGCTTGAAACACCTAAATGGACAACACACGGCAAGCTTGAAACACCTAAATGGACAACACACGGCAAGCTAGAAACACCTAAATGAACAAAACACGGCAAGCTTGAAACACCTAAATGGACAACACAC
>JAWPHD010025608.1:0-15834 GCA_037043455.1 Cyrtodaria siliqua
ACATAATACTGGCCTATACATTTCAAAGTATTGGCTCTGCAACAATGAAACCTTGTGCACATATTCAATATGATCCAATGAATACATCTGATAAAGGCCTATAACTCTTTCATTCATATTATTTTAATAATTCTCTTTGAAAAAGATTTAACATGGAACTTAACCTTGCCCTTTACAAGTTATTGCAATCTCATTAAAATCATATCTAATTACGCGTTGATACTCTCCGCCATAGGTCATAGGATCTGACAACACTGCCTTGGAAGTCACGTCAGAACGACATTTCATCTAATCAATATTCATGAGAAGATCAACTAAATTCAACCAATGAAATAGCTAGTTTCATATGCACTTAAGCTGACGTTCGAGTGAACTGAACAAACGAAAATCCACATAAAACACATAGATCTATATCCGAATAAAGATAAAGTCTTCGTGTGTTATTGTTGTGGATTAGACGATAAAGTCAAAGAAATGCACTAAATGGCATATTTTATATAAAGATACGAGGAAAATCATGGGCGATTTCATGTGTGTTTTGAAAATATATATTCCACCGAAATTATTACGACATTAGTAATCTAAATATTAAGTCATAGTACATATGACCCGCTTAGCTCAGTTGATAGCTGACTCGACTGTTGACCCGCGAGTGTCATTTTAGTGTGAGTTCAATCCCACGAATCGGTATTTTTTTGTACCGCTATTAAATTCCGTCAGACAATCTTCTTTTTTTCCTGTAAATATTCAATAATGGTTGGTGTATTATGTTTGTCAGTGCAATTATTTTGTGTTTTAATTCTGCTAAAAGTTACGGACATTGTCTTTTTCAATACCGAGAGTAGACTGCATATACTAGTTTCATCTGAACAAGGGTTAATCTGGAACTTAAACTTGCTAATAACTCTATCATTCATATATATCGTTTTAATATTTCCCTTTGAAAAAGGGTTAACCTGGAACTTAACCTTGCCTTTTACAAGTGACTGTGGCTAATTACTTTCACAGTATTAGGTCTGCAACAACGAAACGTTATGCAAAGCAATGAATACAAAAATTACATCTGAGAATATCCCATGACACTTTGATTTTTAAAAAAAATATATTTTCATTTGTCTTGAAACTTGGAACTTAACCTTGACAATAACTTTCAAAGTAGACTCAATATATAAGGTATTCATAATTTTGCATTGCAGAGATGTTGAGATTTTATTTTATTTTCAGTAGGTGATAAAATTTGTGTTACTTGGTTTTTATCCTTAGGTTCTATAATAAAATAAAAATCTTTGGCAGAGTAAAAATACCATAATTTTCAAGATTTTGATTTTAAAAGATACATATATTGAATCAATTTGCATGAATGTGCATGAAATAGGCAGGGTTTTAAAAGAATCACACTGAAGATACCTTAATTTTAACAGAAAACTTGGTTGAACATCAAGGATAAAGACCGAGTTTATCACCTACCAGAATGTATTGGTTATGTCTTATTTCTGGTCACTGATTGGTCATTTTTTTTGATGCTGCTCTATCAAAATTATGAATATACAGTTTTTTCCCCCCCATGGGAAACTAAAAACGGCTTTTACCCATAACCGTCAATTATGCTCTTTAGGGATAAAAGGGACGAAAGTAAAAGCGCGGGAATGTAAATTTTGCTGACGAAAACAAACACAAGAAAAGTAAGCAAGCACATATTGTCATTTTGACTCAATGTTGTGTTAAAATTTATCTTTAAGATATACTGGTGAGTACAATGTATTTTACTCTCTTTTTTTTACAGAATTCTTCAGATGAGATCTTAACGTCATTTTAGTATCGTGTCATCTGTTTTCGCGAGTATCCCTCCTTTGGATCACAGGCAGACGGCGCGTCCCCCCCCACCCCCCACCCCACTACACCCCCACCCCACTACACACTATCCCCCACTCGCTACTACCCACTTCCCGTTTCTCTACTACCCCACTTAAATATATGTTTTTAATGACGTACTGTATAAAACTGTTCTACATGGTTTTCAAAGTAAAAAAAATACATACTCTCGCACTAGCGGATACAGGGGTGGGGTGTGTGTGGGGGGGGGGGGGGGGGGGGTGGCGTGCTCCACTAAAAATTCCGGATCATACATGTATTTCCATGTTACTGTAGATAAAATATCAAACAAGATTCATGCACGCCCTCAGTATAAAATATTTTGGCCAATGAGTAGCATGAATCAATGATTTTTTATTTTTCGAGATAATATCACCAAATTCAGTACATAAATACATCCATTTATTACAATATTAGAACAGCTGAGTTTGTAAAATTTGGATTATAACTTTTTTTTTTAAGATTTTTTTTCTATGTGTATATTTTCAATCACAAATACTCACCTTTATTTCCTTGTCAAAAACTTGTCCAAGCATGAAAAAAGCAGTTTTTCAGTTAATAATGTTTATTAAATGAATATCCTTTCTAGGCTAGCGCTAGGATTTTAAACCCTTTAGCCAAATCTGGCTAAAGCCCTAAAAATTCCTTTAGCCAGATTAGAATGTCTTTAGCCAGACTTTTGCCTAGATATTTTTGAACGAATTGGAGGCGCTAAAACTTCGCGTTTGCATACAGATCAATAGTAAGTTAAAAAAGTATGCTTTATTAACCTACATGTATAGGGTATCAATATGTCCACATCAAATGCATTCAGCTTTAGTGCTTACAATTACTTATAATTACAATTGGAGCTATAAAATATTCAAAAAGTTTTAAAAATTGTATTTAATTTAATGCTATTTTAATTTTTAAAAAATGTCGACTGAAATTTAAAAAAGGACAATGAATGCATGCATATAATAAGAAAATATAAAAATACAGACTCTTGTCACCATTGATTAGACCATTTAGTATTTTCATTAAATGTATTTAAATATAGGCCTACTAACATTCATAGAAATAAAATATTAAAATATATTTAAAAATGTAAGGCTAAGCTGAGGCATATAAAACAAGTTCAACTAACAGGAGTTCCAAAGGAGCTAGAAAGATCGCGCTGCATTGTGAGACAAAATTCAGAAATGCCACATACATCACGAATATCATGCTCAGAGTAAGTAATAAAAGCCACTTCATTCTAAAATTGTACCTCAATATTTTGAGTAAGCGCACCGTTTGCATTTTTGCATGTTGATTGTTCAACCATAAATTATACCAATTCAGCGACAGTCGATCAAACATCGGTTCACACTTGCCATTGTTCCAGTTTACGCTACCGTGTGTACAACTAATTAGTCTTATCAGTGATCGTAAAGTTCGAAAAACACCGACGGCATCTCCAGCTTATTAATTCGTAAGCAAAATTTGTGTTTTGAAAAGCCATTTTGGCCGCTAGAGGGCGCCACGTTATTTTTAATGTTTTACCCGGCTCGATAACGCAGTTTAATATGTGGATAATATTGAGCGCGGGGTCACAAACAAGTTGATTGACAGCAAGAGGCGGAACAGTGGGCGGAGTCTATCGCACAGTGACAATAGAAACAATAAATGACTGCGGTCTTCAATAAACACTGCGATAATTAGTTTCAGTCCAAATTCATTGTCGCTAATTAGCTAACAACACCCAGCGGGGTAGTGGCTTTATAAACAGTGAAAGACTTTGTGTATTAGAATTCGTGATTTTCCGAGATTTTAGACAAAATCGGTCGGAAATTTGGATTCGCCAGACCGCCAATGTCTGGCGAATTTGATATGTATTTCTTACGATTTTCATTCGCCAGTTCGGGTTTCTTTTCGCCTGTGGCGATTTGGCGAATGCTTAACGCGAGCCTAGCCTTTGTCATAGCAACATATTTATACAACATATACATATTTTGAACTTAAAATGACTTCATTTATTAGCTTTAGCACACATAGTTGTATACATATAAACCGGTAGTCATGTATTATAAACAAAATATCACTATCACAGTCTTCGAAATAACCCACTTGCCCGAAGCCCGGGACAAGTAACAATCCTGGCGGACAAGTTAGAATTATAACCTGTCTGCCCGATCGGGCAAGTGAAAAAAATGGTCGAAAATGATCAAATTCGGAAATTTAAATCGAAAATACATCAATATCTCGCGTCCGGCGGGCTACTGCAAATTTTCTTTTGAAGTAGCCCGGCAAAAATCAGATTTTAGCTCTAATCCATATCATAAAATCCTGTGTTCCCAGCTTATTAGATAAGATTACACCACCACGCGTCGATAATAACACCAATTAACAAGGTGTTTAGACACCACGGGTGATCGGACCAGATCGTGCATAACTCATTAATATTCGTTAGTTGTTTTAATACTAGGGTACACTTTGATTGGATAATAACGATGTTGCATCAATAATTTATTCACTCGGACATGGCTGGAAAACTTTTGATTGGATGGCCATGGGGCATTATGGGAGAAGATTGTGTCTCCTTTTCCTGAGGTGCAAATTAGTTTGCAAATTGCATGCAATAGAAACCTGGCGATTGACTAAGACAATTAAAGTATCAAAAATCAAATGATAATACAGCTGGTACCACGCAGATTACGACAATTCCCACTCATCGCGGCAATTTTATTCCACCGCGGCGATGGTATTTCGTATCCATCGCGATAATGGGGATTCTCGGTTATATTTTACCAAACTTCGTCAATAATTATATCCAACAGAATCAAAAAGCGAATAACAATCCTGAACGGCGCTATTTTAAAAAAGCTGCATCGGGGCACCATACTCATTATAAGAATTTATGTTTCCTGAACTGAAGGCCCTGGTAAACAATAACAAAAAATATCGGGAAAAGTTGTTTATAAGTGAACTTTGAACTTGAATATCTCAACAACCAAGGAAAATTTAAATATTTTTGCATAATTCCTATAAATAGAAGAACTCTGTGGGATATCGTAAATACATTTTTATCAAGATGTCACGCGCTTTCTTAATTTGATTTTTGATGCAAAAAGTTTGTTCATAATTCAAAAACATGTATGCTTATCAATTAGTGTTGACCACCATATTAAAAACATTGCGTTTACAAATGTTTTGAACGTGCTTGTGTTATGTACATGTAACACAAACATGTGTAGTTTATGAATTCAGTACACGCTTCGTCATCACATCACCTGGCCGTTCCTTTGAGTATTTGCCCGGTACAATGTACATGCATTTGTTTGCGCGTGTAGTCATCAACGTTAGCCTATGTATATTAGCACTTGTTTATTTCGTATATAAAAGCACAACTTTATTGTTTATTAACGCTTGCGTAAAAATGTAAGAAAAAATGTAAGAAAAAATGTAACCTGGACTGTATATTTTATTGTCGATTTTTTTTACATGTTGATGACGACTTTTTAGTACAAATGACTATCATCAAAAAAAATAAAACGTTATCCATTTCATTTCAATGATTAAGAGGCATTTTATAATAATTTTGCTTTAGCACCCACATGATTTAAAATATTAATCTTTTTAAAATTTAGTTAAACCCTTAAAACCTAGATTTCGATCTTTATAAAAATGCCTCTAAATAACTTAAAAGGAAATTGATAATTTGTTTTATTTTTATATTGGTAAAACAACAAAGTCAAAAGTCATATATTATAGAAATAATTTTATTAGTAAATCCATTTACATACAAACATGTTCAAAATCCATTTACATACAAACATGTTCAATAACAGTTCACCAATGTGAAAAATGTTAATGAGTCGCCTAGAGTCCGCCGCGCGCATGCCGGGCTACCAAGTTCAGTTTCTGGTATCCCAGTGGGCTACCACAGATTTTAAAGATTTGTCGGACCCTGTAAACAAAACAAAGAAAATTCTTCAAGAAATTTTTTTCTCTGTTATTTTCATATAGAGAATAAAGATACAATAAGAAATCAAGTTTTTTAGTCATTTTTATTGATTTTTTTTTCGGGCAAGTTAAAATGGATTCGGGCGAGTTGAAATTCTATGTTGTCTGCCCGAAGGGGCAAGTGCTTAAAAAAAACTATTTCGAAGACTGCTATCAGCAGGTATTTCGAATATTGCAACATATTCAAGAATCAATAATAATAATAATAATAATAATAATAATAACTTTATTTCAAGAAGTTAACATATTAAGACATAGCATTTACACAAGTCTTTTTTACAATATGGCCATCTATAAATCAACACAATATAACAATGTAAGCATATAATGCAAGATAAAACAATACATGCATCACTTTATAACTTCAACAAGACAGACACATTTTCATACTTTTGTAACATAAAGTTATAATTCAAACAGGGGTTTCACTCTTTCATTAAAAGAAACGATTTTAATTTAGTCTTAAATGTAACTAAAGACAGCGAGGCTCGTATATCAACGGGGATCATGTTCCAAACTACCATTCCTGAAAAACCAAAAGTACGTTTAAGAATGTTTGTTCTAAGTGTTAAATGGGCAATATCCTTTCTAGCAACAGATCTTAAATTATAATTTGAATTTGTAGAGAACGATATTAAATCGGTTATGTAATCAGGTGTTAAATTGTTTATTGATTTATAAATCATAACACATGTGTGATATTCACATCTCCGTTCAAAGGTAAGCCACTTCAGTTCTTCAAACATTATTTTAGACGGTGTGTTTATAGGCTTCATGAGAATGATTCTAGCAGCCCTTTTTTGAATTTTAAGTATTCTGTTTATAGAGGATTTATTTGCTTGGCTCCATGTTATACAGCCATAATCAAATGTAGACATAATATATGAGTTATAGAACAATTTTTTCATGTCATATGTTAGGTAGTAGGAGATCCTTTTCAACAGATTTATTTTTGACACAAGTTTAGTACATGTTTTAGATATATGATTTTTCCAAGATAATGATTCGTCAATATAGATGCCTAGTAACTTTTGTACTTTTACATTTTGAATATCTGTATTATTAATTTGAAGCAGCAATGCTGCACACTTTGCTAAAGTTTTATTTGGTCCAATTATCATACAAGTTGACTTAATGGGATTAATAATCATATTATTTATCGTGCACCAATCATTTACATTGTTTAAATCTGTTTGCAATTTAGTCTGAATACACGATATTGTTTTCCCAAATGCACAAAGTGTTGTATCGTCTGCGTACATATCTACATTGGTGTGCTCAATATACAAAGGTATGTCATTTACATATAACAGAAAGAGTAGCGGTCCTAAGATAGAACCCTGCGGTACCCCGGAAATCACAGGAAGAACATTTGAGATTGTGTCACCGACCTTAACTACTTGGCTTCTGTTTGAAAGATAAGACTGAAATAATTTAATGGATGCTTCTGAAAAATGATACAGTCTTAATTTAAACAAGAGGATTTCATAATCGATCAAATCAAAGGCTTTACTAAGATCTAAAAATAGTGATCCTACAATATTTCCTGAGTCTATTTCTTTGAGCCATGTATCAACAATGTGTATAAGTGCCGTTTGACAAGAGTGGTTTTTACGAAAACCTGATTGGCGGGCATATAGAATGGATGTCTTCTTGAAATAGGTAAGCATTTGATTAGCAATAAATCTTTCAAATATTTTTGATATTGTCGGAAGTATTGAGATAGATCTGTAATTATTTACATCATCTTTGTTACCATTCTTAGGAATAGGGAGAACAAATGCTTCCTTAAGTTTATCCGGAAAAACTCCGAGACTCAAACATTTATTTATCAAAGAAGCTATTGGTAAAGTTAACATATCTCTGCATAATTTTATTATTCTAGGACCTATTCCATCTAATCCCGTAGATTTATTTACGTCTAATTTATCAATTATTATTTTTACTTCAAAGGGTGTGATAAGATCAAAATTAAATACTGAAGACTTTAACTTTTCATCTAAAAACTTCCTTAACTTATCAAAGTTTTCTGGTATGTACTTAACTTTGTTTTTAGAAACATTAACGAAATGCTCATTAAACGCATTTATAATATTTGGGAGTCCTTCAATCACTTTGCCATCGATTACAATTTGTTTAGGTATAGTTAATTCACTGTCAACATTGTTCGAAATTGTTTTGAGATTTTTCCAAATATATGTTGAGTTTTTATTTGTAAGAACAGCTTTGTTGAAAAATATTTTCTTTTCTTTTTTAATTAATGATGTTGTTTTATTTCTCCACATTTTATATTGATCCCACTTTTTTAATTTATGATTTAAATCTCTGAGCGCCCTTGCTCTGTGAATTTCATCAGTGTACCATCCTGGAAGAGTTTTAGTTTTTGTTCGTTTTGTTTTAATTGGAGCATGTTCAGCTAAAACAGCATTTATTTGTTTATACAAGAAATTTAATGAATCATTTGGATCAGCAAACATTTCGGAAACTTCAAGACAGCTATTTCGTAAATCAAGACAAAAACTAGTTTCATCAAAATTATTATAACATCTATATGTCATACGTTTATGGGTATTTTCTTTAATTAGTCCATTCTTAATATTTCTTGTGAATGTAACAGGAAAGTGATCACTAATACAATACGATGGTACATTAATTTCGCTTAAATTTTCTGGATTTGTACTATAAATATGGTCTATTATAGTTGATGAATTCTTTGTTACTCTTGTTGGTGATTTAATAACTTGCGAAAACTCATAATCAAGAACAACAGCATTCCATTTCGTATTTTTGAAACCTTCGCCTGGAAAATATTCAATATTGAAATCACCAATTACATTTGTTTCTAATTTTAAATAATCTACCCGGGCTAATTGTGTTTCGTAATTATCTATCCAAGATTGTGGCGAATCAGGTGGCCTGTAGACAAAATTTAGCAAAAATGGTTTGTTATTAGCAACATTGATTTGAATCCACAATGATTCAATATGAGTAGTTTCAATGTCAGCTCTACGTGAATAACAAATATTATTGGCAATGTAAATCAGTAAACCACCACCCTTCTTACCATTTGCACGATCCATTCTCTCAGTATTATATCCATCAATATGTAAGTCTTTGATGTTGATAGTGTCATTTAAAAACGTTTCATACAAACCTAATATATCAATTGATTTAGACTGATACATCATACATTTCAGTTCATCTAGCTTTGGTAAAATATGCTGTATATTTAATCCTACAACATGTAAACCTTTGTTTTTAAAATTAAATTGATTTTGTACAACATTATCTTTCAAATATTCATTATCTAATACACTTACACACTGTTCATTATTTGACAATAGCAATGTATCATCTATAGTGTCAGAATTATTTTCTGCAGATGTTGAAACAGGTTGTCGGTGTGTGACGACAGGTGTCTGCAATGTGGAAATTGATGAACCCAGTAACTTGAATGTTAACAACTTAGGCCAAATAAAATAATACCTGTGTTTACTGTAACATTGCTGAAAAAAATTGGGTAGGTAGGTAGGCATTTTATTTTATTTTATTTTTTGGCGAAGTTGATTTAAGGTGTCGTTGAGCTTTGATGAATGGGAATATGTGGTATTTTAAAAACTACAATAGATAACAATATGAAATTGTGTATGTGTTATTGTTTCCCAAAAGGCATGGCAACAACTGGCTCTTTTCCCAATCACTTGCAATTATTGCAAAGGGGTAGAACAGTTTAATTTATTTTTCGCAAGTCCGGAAGAGGGTCAGTTCCAACAGCAGGACAATGAGCACATGAGTCGGCCGTGATAGCGTGAACATAATTATTAAAAACAATAAAAAACAATAAAAAAAAAGGAGTCGGGGGGTGTTTTCAGTGGGTCGGTCGGGTTACAGTAAACTCAGGTATAATTTTATTTGGCCTTAACACTCAAGATCAATACCATACAGTTGATACATCGGACAGTATATAATGCTTAAAAATAAATGATTCATCATCAGAATACTGCATATAAGGCATATGCAACAGAAGATATACTCATTTACACTCACAGTTCAAACAATCAATCAAATTCAGTTAAAATACAGTTTGTTTGCAATCTAAACGGTGGGCGCCGCCATTTTTATATATATATTTTTTTACTTCCGGTTCAGACCCCCGTACAGTTAAGTCATCATAATTTTACAGAAAACGGGTACTTATCATCGCAAATTATGTCTGAATTTTTTAAATGTATATTAAACTTCAAAATGATATCAAACTTACTTGGGTACCTCTTCTCAAACAGAACAAAAAATAAAATTCAATTTTTATATGGCAGTTTTCTTCTACTTTCACACCTGTTTCTGCGTCAATCTTACGTGGTGCTCCGACATCTAGGGTCCGTGAATGCTGATTGGATGTCATTTTTAAATATCCAATCAAAATAATGGGAATAATAGCCGTAATGGGAAACCCCATTTTCGCGCATTTTTAGGAACAGGAAATCGACATGGCTATTTAAAGACGACATAGATTATGTCCCTTGTTGGTTCTCGCTACAATGAGCGGTTTAATTAACACATTGCAGGGGTGTAAACATTTGGCAAAATCCACTCGCCCTGCAGAACTATTGGAAGCAAAATGCTACTCGCCCTTACCAATTTACCACTTGCCCTGCAGCATATAACCGGAACATTATTTTCACCACTATAGTAAGCTACAATAAGTACATTTGTGTACTCACAGACACTGTAGTAGCTGACAGGCAGTATGTGGATATTTTATTGTTATAAATGCAAATAAAGAAAGCGCCATATTATCTAACCAGGGGTCACGCGATTAGGCTAAGTTGGCGAAATTTCAGTCGCCGTCATTTTCGGCAAATTCAGGTCAATTTCGGCAATTTCAAATGTGATTAACCTCATAATAAACAAAAGCCTCTAAAATACACGATCAGCGCGTGTATCACACGTACCTTATTTAATCCCATTACCATTAAATAACAACCCGACTTTTATCTAATCATGGCAATAGCCTAATTATCGATCATTATCGAGCTTGCCTAAGTAAGGCGATATGTGTATAACCACCATGTTTGCTCGTTAGGCGATCACGTGATTAGATCATGTGGGAGAATCATGTGCGCATTCTATTTAAGTAAACCAATCAAAGCTGTCGTATTTTTTCGTTTGGTGAATAATTAAAAATCGTACTACAAAATACTGCGCAAGGGCGGGGTTATGATTATGATTGACAACGAGGTACTTTGAAAAATCTCCTGCGATAAATAAATTAATAAAAAATTATATGACTGACATCGGCACAGTTGTAAAGAATCTTTAATAAGCAAAACTGCGAACTTCGATTGTGTGTTTTATTGACGGCTAATTATGAAATAAAGGAATGTGTTTGGTATAAAGCTAGTTTGTTTGTGATTGTTTTATTGACGAGAGAAATCAACGGAAATGTATTGTATCCTACGATTAGACATACTGGCTGTTTACCAGATATCGTCATTTTTATGTTGATTCTTTAATATATTTAAATCAAAACTAGTCTTCTCATAAATATTTTTGCAAGAGAGAAGCTTACCTCTTTGCCGTAAATATTATGTGTTTACATTGTTCCTATTCTCAGTAAAAAGTGTCACATGACCATTACTAAATATAGACTGAATTGGGCCGGTCGTTTGAGCCGAATGTAGTATTTATCATCATGTTCAGTTTAATACCGAATAATCCATGTTTGGGATGATGAAAACGTGTGTATAGTTATTAATTGAAACATAAATATACCATTGCATATGAATACCCCCAGTGTTTTTTTTATGCCTAATTTGGAGCCGTTATTCGGCCCCATTCACAATGCCAAAAAGTATACTTTTTTCACAATTATATCCAAAAAATTCACAATCTGAAAATTTAGGGTAAATACAGACCAGTAAGGATACTAGTCTTAATATACGCTGGTGTTAAAACTAGTCTGTATTTACCAAAAACAAAACTTAAAACCAAGGGATATTAAACTGTGAAATTAAAAGTGAAAAATGTTTCTTTTTCTTTTGTTATAATATTTCACAATTTTCACAATTTCTAGAAAAATGCCGCTATTTTTCACAATGGCACAGGCACAGGCTGCATTCACAAAACACATAAAAAAAACACTGACCCCAAAAAAATATTAGGAAAAAAATGATATCTACAATTAAAATTTTTTTTTTCAAGTGTAGGTATCGGATGTAATTTACTTCACTTCGACCATCATAATTTAAAAGGAAATAACTGTCCGCAAATTTAAATTGATTGACGTGAACTAGTTTTCATCCTTGGCTGAAAATGTTTAACACATGCTTTTAGTTTTTTGGGCATGTCAAATTGATTCAATGGTTCGACTTACAATGTCAGCTATTTTAAAAGAAAATTTTCCTGCGCATGCGCATAAGCGTGTGATTCCCCCGATTGTGTTTTGTTTATAACGGCATTTATATAGGTAAACGTGTTGGTTTAAGAGTGTATGTTAGCATTTCTAAAATATTTTTTCCTCTCCAATCGTCTGATGATAGTGTGTAGTGATCTGTAAAGTAGGCAATTATTGCAAAGGGGTAAAACAGTTTAATTTATTTTTCGCAAGTCTGGAAGAGGGTCAGTTCCAACAGCAGGACAATGAGCACATGAGTCGGCCGTGATCGCGTGAACATAAAAAAAAAAGGAGTCGGGGGTGTTTGCAGAGGGTCGGTCGGGTTACAGTAAACTCAGGTATAATTTTATTTAGCCTAATCTGGGTCCTGCAAACGACAATATGGAACAAAATTACGCGTCGGAAATTATCCAGATTTGAAATCTTGCAAATATTGCAACATCGTGTTTGAACGATAGTTTAACTTAATTTTTATAGTGCAAAAAGTCACTCGCACCATGATCGACCAGACGCCAAATGTTACTCGTCCGCAGGCAGCTTGCACTCGCCAATGCGAGCGGGCGAGTGAAATTTTACACCCCTGCATTGTTCAATCCTTTTAATTGAAATCAGTGTTTTTTACCCTATCAATGCACTACCGCAACCGTTTTATGAGGCTAGAAACGGACCCGAAAATTGACCAAAATCTTACGCCCCACCTAAGCTGAAATCCTGGATCCGCCCCTGTAAAGGTCTTGGACTCTTTAATAAAAACAACTATAGACCTCGCTTAAAGCCTTGCTGTGCTTGTATTTTTGGTCATAGCATCGTCATTCCGATTTGAATCAATCAGGTACATATTATAACAAATAGCCACAACACTGATTTCTTCAATGTGTCCTTTATATCGCATCAGCGAAACGTCAAAGACGTTTGAAAGCAGGTCGACTACGATATGACCTAAGCAATGCATTTTCTATGTACATGGTATGGTATGGGGAAATATCTATCTGCGACGACTCTCGCATAAAAATGCAACGTGATCGTTGAAAGAAAGGGTTGGGGTATACGCTGTCTGCCTGTGCTTTGGATAGTAGGTAATGAGGTCGGACTTTTTTTCAGAACTTCATATTTTTTAAAAAGCTTCCTGAATAAACAGTCCCTAATACCAGAATCAAAATACTTTTTGAATTTCTAGAATCCATTAAGAAATAAAAAAGTTACAACCTTTTAAACTTTACATTATTGGATTTTTTCCTGCCAGGTCGTGTGGACTCACGCCCAACTACCTAATCAATGACCCAGTTCTTAATACACACTTTCCCCATAGAGTGCAATGCATGCAGATCAGGGGTTTTCATCTAAATGCGCAGAGATGCGCTACTTTAAATATATATTTAGAAAGGTGAAGGTCTAACCAGTCATACTTGACATCTTCTAGCTTCCACTGACTGGTTTAAAAGTTCTATGATGTGAAAGTTGATCTATTTTTATCACAGTTTTTCATTGGTCAGCAGTGGGAATTTCCCAATGAGATTTTATTTATGCATAGAACAGGACTTCATGAATCATTCACAAAAAGAATGTTCTGAAAATGTCAACTTATGAGCCATTGAAAAGGAAAGTAGCCAGGGCCCTGTTATGCAATGATATGACCCAAGATGGCTGACACTGAGTTTCACACTGTTAAACATGTACCTGATTATTATCGATTTTTCCAATATGCAACTTAAAGGGGGTACATCAGGATTTTTCTAGAAACATCTTAAATTATAAAATTGTTCCAGTTCATGATAAAACACTATATCAATCAAAATATGATGTTAGAACCATTTTGTTGATGTCTAAACTTTGAAAATACCATATAGCTAGAACGGAATCGGACGTAAAATGCTGAAATTAACCCTGGTGCGTCACTTAGGATAGCACGTATTACTGTGCAGAATGAATTTCTTTGCAAATAAGGGATAATTTTTAGGCTCATTCATTATGTTTTGGCCAAGTAGAATAGAAAATATCAATATTTGTCAATTTTAAGTCGGACACCTAGACCCCCATGAAAAGCCTGATGTACTCCCTTTAAAGGGACACATGGCAATCTTCAGTTTTATATCAGGCATAAGAACAGCGATTTATTAATCCTGTTTCATTTTGACTTTAAATCTGTTTGCATATAATTAAATAAAAAATTGAGAATTCTGTTTCCTTCATTATTCTACACATTTTTAGCTCGACTATTCGAAGAATAAGAGAGCTTATGTAATCACCACGGGGTCGGCGTCGGCGTTGGCGTTGGCGTTGGCGTCGGCGTCCCACATCAAGGTTTGCGTGTAAGCTGTGTTTACAAGTCTATATCTCTTACATTTCTTATCCTAGCACAACCACATTTGGCCATGGGCTTCCTTATACCATTATCTTGAGGGCTGCATAAACAATTTTGGTTCCTGTAACCCATGGGCTCCCATGGAACCCAAATTATGATAGCCCTTAAAATATGTCTATTTCACATCAAATTTTGCGTGTAAGCTGTGTTTACAGGTCTATGTCTCTACAATTCTTACCCTAGCACAACCAAATTTGGCCATGGGCTTCCTTATAGCATTATCTTAAGGGCTGCATAAGCAATTTGGTTCCCGTAACCCCTGGGCTCCCATGGAACCCAAATTCTGATAGCCCTTAAAATATGTCTGTTTCACATCAAATTTTGAGTGTAAGCTGTGTTTACAAGTCTATATCTCTTACATTTCTTATCCTAGCACAACCACATTTGGCCATGGGCTTCCTTATACCATTATCTTGAGGGCTGCATAAACAATTTTGGTTCCTGTAACCCATGGGCTCCCATGGAACCCAAATTATGATAGCCCTTAAAATTGTCTATTTCACATCAAATTTTGCGTGTAAGCTGTGTTTACAGGTCTATGTCTCTTACAATTCTACCCTAGCACAACCAAATTTGGCCATGGGCTTCCTTATAGCATTATCTTAAGGGCTGCATAAGCAATTTGGTTCCCGTAACCCCTGGGCTCCCATGGAACCCAAATTGTGATGGCCCATAAAATGTGCAATAAAGGCAGATCTAGGTTTGCATGTAAGCATTTATATATCTATAATTATGGTTTGGGATTTGTCATAGCATTATGCATCTTATTACTTCACCCATATTGGGGCATGGGCTCCCTCCTCCCCCCCCTCCCCCCCCCCACACCTTTTTTATTTTTTTACATATTTTTGTGTTGTTTTAGTCAATTCTTACACATATATGTTGCAACCCCCACCTGCCTCTCACACCCTCCCCCCCTTTTTTTTTTACATATTTCTTTGTTGTTTTAGTCAATTCTTACACATATATGTTGCCCTCCCCACCCCAAACCCACTCCCGCCTCTCACCCCCGCTCCACCCCCACACCCCACCCCCACTTGAAAATCTAATTTTTTCCTCTTTTTTTTTTTTTTTGCATATTTCTGTGTTGTTTTAGTAAATTTTTACACATAAATGTTGCCCCCCAGCCTCTCACCCCGTCACCCCCCCCTCCCCCCCCCACCCCGACTAGAAACTTTTTTTTTTTGTACATATTTCTTTGTTGTTGTTGTCAATTCTTACA